>CACTHL010000491.1:0-245063 GCA_902712375.1 Dioscorea dumetorum | reverse complement strand
ACATTAACTCGCGTTTTTGCACTGCATTCAACAAACAAACATCCACATTCCCTGCGCAAGGGCAGCTCCCTCTTCTCTAGTAACCATCCTGTCAGCCTCCTGAAATAGATATGATGAAATTAACAGATATAATTTGATTATAAAAAGGGGGAATAGCCACACAAATCTAAAAGAACACACACACACACGCACGCACGCAGGCAGAAACAGTCCTAACCATAATTGTAATCTATTATATGCTTCACTTGGATGAAATATAACTTTGACAAGCAAATAGCCTCCAATAAAAACATCCATAGATATCCAAATTGCTTTGCCCATAACAATAAAAAAAGCATACCACTTGATTCTCAAGTAAAAAATGACACACTAATAAAAAACTACCAATCAACATGGTTGTTTCAAAAATTACTTTATCTATGAATTTATATCCGCCTATAATATGATGTAGATGGCTTCAAATTGTAATCTCCAATAAACAGATCCAGAAAAAAAAATGAAAAATTATATAATTAGTGAAGAAATCAATCTTTTTGAGACAATGATAAAAGGGATAAAACAAAAAAAAAATGAAAACAACAATTTCAATGGGTCCTGTTGGTACAGATTACAAACATATTTAACCAAGAAATAAATTGACAAGTGCAGCAGTCTAAAAGACTTGAATTAGATAAGAACTGTTTATCAAACTGGCTAAAAACTAAATAAATAAAAGCATAAATAGTACCTTATCAACTTTATTCCCCACAAGAACTTTTACGCAGTCCTGATTAGTGCAATGGAGTGTTATTTCCTTTGCCCATATATCAGATAAGTTAGTAAAAGTTTCCCTCCTGGTAACATCATATACTGCAAAACAAGTCAAATCAACTTGTTAACCCCTTATACATTTTCCAAATGAAGGTAAAGGAAATGCAACTGTTGTAAAATCAAATAGAAACATTAAACAAAGAAAAAAAGTTTTCCCACATATGCTCTTAAGTCTTTCATGATTAGAAATAATTGGATACTGAGTATTTATGTATGACTCCCTAAAATCCTCATTTTTTATGCAAATACCTCCCTCAGTCGAAATTAATAATCATCAAAGAAAATACTGTAGTTATTCCTTTTGACATCATCAAGATTAAATTTCCCATTGTGTATATTTACTAACAAAAGAAAAATATTTTATCTTTCCATGGTTACGAATATTGAACAGATGTTCAATCATGTGAAGAAATTAGAGAAAAAAAAAATCATAGGATGCTTTTGTTGAACTGAGACCCAAAATTATTTCTCCCAACAGCCTTGAAGGAAAGCATATTGCAAATGACAGAAAACTATTTCATCAAAGACCAAGAAAAATTATAGCCATTTCGAAACATATGCTTTGGTGCTAATTAATCTTAAGTATATCTCTCCTAAATTGTCAACTTCTGTTAATTCCCTGTCATAGATGACTTGTGGATTATTTGTATAAAAAATAGTAGCGCCCATAGTCGGAAAAGAAAGGTAATATGCAACAAAGTCTTCAATACATATTTATTTGCATCTGATTGCCGGGCTATAGCTTAAAGAGTAGGCCTACCTAAAATTATTCCTTGAGCACCTCTGAAATAGGAACTAGTTAGTGTCCTAAACCTCTCTTGCCCAGCTGCAAAACATAATAAACTTGTAAAGGCATATCATGCTTCTGAAATTCATAGAAAAAACCAAACCATGCAAATCTCCATGTATTTGCATAATGCAATGACAGCAAAGTGAACCAAAACACAAAAATGTGGCCCTTTTACTGAGCACTTCTCCATTATGCATCCCAATCGAGTATCATATAGTTATTTTCTGTTGGGCACTAGGAACTGCTCCAGAGCAAGTTATCCTCTGTTCCCTTCTGTGTCTTCTTATCTCTTTAAAAGCCCAGTCCTCATTAAAACTAACAAAACCGAACTTGCTGAATGTGCTTGTGAGTGTCACTTATTAGATTCACCATTTTTTATTAGACAAAACATGTCTTTTGATGATGCAGTTCACCACAAACTAATTTATATCAAAGGTATTCTTCATTCAACTCCTATTCATTGGCATCATGATCCCATTGGTGTATAAAAGCTAATTACCGATGAGGTTTATATAATCAGATGTAACATACAAAGAATGAAAGCTACTGACAATAAATTTCTGAACAAAAAAAGGTAGGACATTAACACATCAATCGAAGGGAGCTATATCTCCATTGCTGTCCAATTAAACTTACCAGTGTCCCATATTGTAAGTTTTAATTTCTTCCCAGCAACTGTGATGTACTTGATTTGAAAATCCACACCTGGCCAAACATTGGTAGCTACCAGCAATGAATTACATGAAGCTAAAATAATACAACGAATAACTGCAATAGTGCTCAAGATGATTAAAGTAACTAATAGATCTACATCAAATATAGATATGAATATCAAGCCTGCGTTTCTCATCTTCTTAGCTTGAGCTTTTGCGCTGAATTACACTCAAATATGTTTGCTTTGTATAAAATAAAGATCATTATATCTGAAAAGTGATATTAAAAGATACAATCCATCACCCACACAAAAAATCAACAATTGATGTTTGTTTCTTGTTCTAATGTAATTCTACAATAAAACGATAAAACCTTTTCCGCCAAAGGATTCAAATAATTTGCAGATGAACAACCATATATAGTTGCACCTGAACAACTCCCTATATTATTTACTATACCAGGATATATCTTCTTGCATCATTTAACACCATAAAACCTAATATATTCCCATTAATTTAATGCTCTTAAATCATTCTTATGAATGATGAATTTATCAAAATAAAGGTAGAAGTTCTACCTGAGGCCAATAAAAATAAAATAAAATCAGAAAGAGGTTTATGCTAATATTTACACCAAAAGAAATACTATTTTAAAGAAGTATGCGCATATATATTATGAAAATTAAAAATACTATGAAAATACAAAGCATTTCATGGACGCATACACAAAAAAAACCCTAGATTAATACATTTATATTAAGATAAATATTAATTTTTGCACAAAAAAGACAAGAAGCAAAGAGTGAAGAGATAGGTAGAGAACAGACACAGGCCTGTTATTTCTTAATATGTTATCTCCCTGTATACAAGTAAATAGGAAGAAGAACCCACAAAACAAAAAAGAAAAAAAGAATATATATGCACAACAACGAAGAATCATATCAAACTACATCTACAAAAATCTCCATGCTACTGAAATTCAAAACCATTAACCCTAACACACAACATAGACATCAAACTCCACCAACAACTCCGCCCACTTGAAAAACACATCACAAGATTCAAAACTAAACAAATCAAGCAATAAAGGTCATACCGATGGTTGGGGGGAGGTTATCGACATGGTCGGAGATGAAGCTAAGAAGAAGGCTACTTTTCCCAACCCCAGAGTCACCAATCAACAAGACCTTGAACGAGTAATCGTACTCCGATGACGACGCCATGGATCGGCGAGTTTATGAATCTCGATCTCAATCCGGGAGACGAGAAAGATGGGGAAAGCAAAGAGGGAGTAAAGGGGAAGAGAGAGGGGAATTAGAATGAGAATTAAAAGGAGAGGAAAAGGGATCGGCATCGAGGGATGCCCACACGAATCCTTTGCTTTTGCTCGCCATTGCACGCAGCCACCGCCTTTCTTTGGCTTCGTTGAGAGTCGAAAGTTCGCAACTTTGGCGAAGCGAGGGAACGTCTTTCTAGGGATTTTTTTAGAGGAAAAAGCCGAGGGAATAAGACTTTTTCCATATCAACCCTTGTAAAGATTGAAAATTGTTTTAGTTCATCTAATTAATTAATAAAGCGAATTTGAATTGAGATGTTTACATTTGATAAGTTAAGAGCAAGTTGTTAATTATACCATTTGTCATGAATTAGAAAAAAAAATTTTCAAATAAAATTATTATTAAAGAATTCAGAAGTGATTGTTAATGTAAAACCTACCAGTTAATCTCAGCCGTTGGATTTTATTTTATTATTATTTTTATTATTTTAATTTTTAAAACTTATGGGTATTCGTGGAGAGGAAGCCTCGGAACCCACGAGTGGTGAACACTCCATCCTTTAAATCCGAGACTTAGCGTCGTCTTTTTTTATTTGTTCCGTGAAGTACCGGAGGCAAGGAAGAGAAAAGGATCTCACCATCAATTTTTGTTCACTACTACTTTGAGGTAAGCATCCTATTTCTCAGATCTAGAGTTTTGATTGTTTGTTGTATGATCGGAGGGGTAGAAGACTGGTTTTGGGATAGATCTGTTATGCTTTTGTGTTTTGGTGTTAGGGTTTGATTCTGATCGCTATTGTTTGTATTTATTATTATTTTTTTTCTTTATAGGTTTTGTTGATTTTTGTTAATGTGGTTCATGGTAATCAGTTTGTTTTATGAAACTGCTTAATAACATGCCCGGAAACCTTTTGTCCACCAATTTAATTGCGAGAACAGAGTTGTCTTGTTTATCCAACATATGTTGGCAGTAAAGCAATGAAAAATAAGATGTTTTTTTATTATCACATTCAGTTAACTAAATGTCATAGCTTGTTTAAACAGTTTTTTGATTCTTCTGGTGTTGTGATGCTTTCTACCTGGTTGTTTTGCAAGGCTATCACAGTAAGATCACCACTAGTTTGATGAGGATTGCTCTACTAATTGTTCCAAGTATTGTGTCCCATCTTGTTCAAGGGTCCTAGTTTAGCAACATTGAAAAAAATCTGCAAATGGTAATTTCATGAATTTGTATTATCAAAATGTGACTTTCCCCCAGGCGAAGTGACAAGACCTGTGGAAATTATGGTTAATGCCACCTCACAGCTGTTAGCCATCAGTTTGTAGGTTTAGTTGGGCTGATGAGACTGTTTGTTGACCTTTATACTATGGATTTTAGATTTGGTGTCACATATATGAGCGTAACATTCATATCTTTTAAGCTGATAAGGCGCTTCTTCTGAATGCTGCACATATAAATTATTTGCCTGCTATATTCACAAATTAGATTATGGTAGCCTAAAATAGCAATGAGTCAGTTTAAGTAGCTGGTTTATAACTAATGGGTGCTTTTGCAAGGCTTTTTTGGTTGATAAAGCCAGTGATTAGTTAATTTCAAAGTTATCCTGATGCCTATGTAATAAAATACTAGCAGTTAAATAAAGTGTTGATATCCATATTAACTTGTTTCACACCATTGCTCTTATTAAATACTGTCCACATTATATCTGCTGTTGATGACAAATCTCAAGTTTGAACAAACCAATGCTTGTATCAGATCTTAGTGAGTAATAATCTTGTTGTATTTTGCTTTTTCTAATTTCATCAATTTATCATTTAAAAAACCGGTTTCCTTATCTGAGAACTTGGTGACTATGCTTGTGATAATCACATGGCCGTCTTGTTTGTATGCATTACATCTGTACTGGGAAAGTCAATGGTGATGAGTTTTGGTGTTTACCATCAGTAAGTGGGCTAAAGTTAAGCTAGTAACTACCTGCTTGGGGGTATATATTCTTCAGTGTATGAATATCAAGAGATATTCGCATTATGGTCTTCATCAGTGTATTTGAAAAGATTTGTCTGAAGCATTCGAATTTTGGAAATTATTTATAACTATTTACTTGCATAGTTAGTGTTTAGAGCCTGGATCATGTTTAACCAATGGTTAATGTTTGTGTTTAAGCTTTGGAATCTAAGTCAATGTATTATGTTCATGTTATAGGGTCTTTGCCCGAATCTTGATTTTTGTTTGCGAGTGGGTTCTATAGCTTGGGGATTTTTCCAGATAAGTAAACCACATATAAACCTGTATATATGTATATATAAAATTTCTGATTACTGGAAATAATTTACATAATTATTTAATTACTTTGTATTGTACTGTTAAAACTATTCATGATATTATATTTAAATGTTTTGGGTTTTAAGATACTATACCTATCATTATTTTCAAAACTTATGGATTTTATCTATTTAATTATTTAATTAATTGATTCTAATACTTTAATTAATTATGTATTAAGTTATTGATTACCTATATTTTAATTTTTATTGTCACATATTAGCATTATCTTATTTTGAAATAATTGGAGTTATGTTCATTAGAAAAACATGATCACCGAATTTCAATATTTCTGCATTGACAAAGATTTTGAACTTGACATATTTTGATATAGTAACTTGCAGTATCCAAGTTAACTTTGTAATAATCCTGTCATTGGGGGTTAAACACTGACCATGCTGACATGAACCTCTGATTTTGATAAGAAACTATAGTTTCACACCGTTCGGTCGGTGGCGAATAACGATCTCTGATAATCTGGCTCGAGTCACCGAGGATAAATAAATGAACTCTGACAGTCCGACTTGAGTCACTGAGTTTAAATATATGAATTATGTTGTTTTGTTTTTGGTATTAGTTATTTGGGGGATATATATACTCGTTGATTTGAAAAATTATATTTGTTTAAAATATTCTAAAGTCTGAGTTTTATTTCTGATAATTATTGTACAACATCACACTTAAGCATGTTTTTAAAATTATTGAGTTTTTGTGATCCCTATATTTTTGCTTCTGGTGGTTGCTTACTGGGCTATTAAGCTCATAAATAGTTGTTTTATCCTTTTCAAATCAGGAGTAAGTGTGTGCATGGTGGATAGTTTAACGGGGACCTTTGAGTGAACTCTAGGTGGTTAGCATGAGAATAGTTCTTCTGTTGTAAACCTGGAATTTGTTATTTGTTTAAAACTTTGAATCTTGCACTTCTAGCTTCCTTGGACCATAGTTGTAAATATGATTATTTTATCCTTTGAATTCTTTAGTTTTGGGAAGTTGGTGTTTTGTTATTCTCTATGTTTGTGAGATAAATATTGAGGTTTTGTGTGCCCATTTGGTCTCGGCCTTGTGGGTATACGGCCGTTCGTCGACGCATTGAGTCCGGTGAGTTGGGTTCAGGGCATGACAGTTAAATGTAACTTTAACTTTTTATACACTGACACAACCCCCTTCAATTGTAAATTTAACAAACTATTTTTGAAACTTAGTCCAACAGAGTTACCACCGACTGATGATTTGCTCTTTTTTTTTGTAGAAATGTTTGATAATCGTTTGTGTCTGAGCAGCATACCAATCTTGTTGTATGGACTTCTTTAATATATCTTAGATGGTTTCATTTTTTTTTAATGACAAAATTATTGTCAGCAAAATAGAAGAATGCAATATTAGAGATGACACTACAAGGATTTGCAACAACTTGACCCAAAGAAAGAAAAACTTGAAATGTTAGGTCTCCTTCAAGGATGAGAAAGAGACAAAGATCCTCAAGGATGATCAACAGACTTCCCACTCCAATGTATACATATCCATTTTTGTGTGTATAGAATAAAAACAAAAGGAGAATTTGAACACTTCACATGTATAATAAAAGAAGGTAAAATTATTTATTAGTTCTTGGAAATTTCAAAACATTCCGATCAGTCTCTCTGACATTTGAATTTTACTGTCAGACCTTCTTTTTTTAGTTCACTTTCCTTTTAGTCCATCCAGCCAACTCCATCAATACCATTTTTGCATAATACCAACTTTACCCTTATTATTGGTGGGAAAAGACTTGCCATTTTTTGTGAGAATTTGAAAAAAAATGTACGACTAATAGGAAAAAATGCAGCCTTTTTTGGCAACTTTTGACTTAGCAATCATGCTTTCTATGTAATTTAAATGATGATTCTCCCTTCTTCTTCATTTGTAAGAATTTCTTTTGTTCCTTTATGTCTTGCATCAATAGAGGATAAGTTTGTTTTCTACCCATGAGTGAGTGACTACCAAAGGCTAGCTGCATTTGTTGCCATTTAAGGGTATGGTGAAAGAAAGTTTATTTTTTGTGAGAGATGGAGTCTCGAAATTTCTAGTGTCAGGGTGAGGTTTGCCACGCCGGATGCACCTCGAACGGTTTACCCCATTGATTCTGAGGTTCATTTTCAGCAAATGTCCCACGTTCACTATATGTTCAATTGCTCAGCAGTAGCCCTTTTTATTGAAGCAACTGAGGATGCGGTGGATGCAGTGGATGCGGCCCCGGGTTCTTTTTTACTATCGTAAATATCATATCTTTGATTATGCATACAACTGAGGCTATTACGATATAGTTATGGAACTTTCCACTTAGCGGTCTAGTTTCCACTTACGTTTTGGAGTTTTCACTTAGCGACCGTCGTTTTCACTTAGTTGGGAGATTTTCCATTTAGCAAATGTCATTTTTGCTTACGTTTTATAGTTTTCACTTAGCGGTCGAAGTTTTCGCTTAGTTGGGAGGCTTTCCGCTTAGCGACCATCGTTTTGGAGTTTTTACTTAGCCATCGTTGTTTTCGCTTAGTAAACGGGAACTCTCGGTATAAATGAAAACAAACAATACTAAACGGAAATTTTTTAGTATAAGTGGAAACAAATAATACTAAACGGGAACTCTCCAGTGTAAATGGAAACAAATAATACTAAACAGGAACTCTCCAGTATAAGTGAAAATAAACAATACTAAACGGGAACTCATTAATATAAGTGAAAACAAACGTTAGCAAACATGAACTCTCCAATGTAAGTAAAAACAAATGTTAGTAGACAGGAACTCTAGTATATGTAGAAATAAATAATAGTAAACGGGAACTCTCATGTGTAACTGAAAATAAACAATACTAAATGGAAACTCTCTAATGTAAGTGAAAACATACAATACTAAAGCGGAACTCTCGAGTGTAAGTGAAAACATATAATACTAAACAGAAACTCTCCCATCTAAACGAAAACTCTCCAATCTAAGCGGAAACATACAGTAGTGAACGGAAACTCTCTAATCTAAGAGGAAACAACTAGTAGTAAGCAGAAACTTTCCAATGTAAGCGAAAACATATAATGCTAAACGGGAACTCTCCAGTGTAAGTAAAAACATGCAATACTGTTCTTGTTTAGTATTGTTTGTTTTCACTTACACTGGAGAATTCCCGTTTACTACTGTTTATTTCCAATTACACTGGAGAGTTCCCTTCTACTAACGGTTGTTTCTACTTTCATTGGAGAGTTACCGTTTATAAACGTTTGTTTTCACTCGCATTAAGGAGTTCTTGTTTAGTATTGTTTGTTTTAACTTACACTGGAGAATTCTTGTTTACTATTGTTTGTTTCCACTTATATTGAAGAGTTTCGGTTTACTACTGTTTGTTTCCACTTACATTAGAGAGTTCTTGTCTACTAATGTTTGTTTCCACTTGCACTGGAGAGTTCTCGTTTCTTGGCATTTGTTTTCACTTACACTGAAGAATTTTCATTTAGTATTGTTTGTTTTCATTTACACTGGAGAGTTTCTTTTTAATATTGTTTGTTTCTGCTTATACTGGAGAGTTCATGTTTACTATTGTTTGTTTCCTCTTATATCATTGGGTTTTCACTTAGCGACCGATTTTTTCTCTTGTTACTGCTGAGGAATAAAAAGCAACTACCTGTAATAAATGCATTCACATTCATTACCTCTGTTCAGGAATAAAAGACAACCACCTGCAATAAATGCATTCATATCACTATATCGAAAACGCATCACTCCATCCCCTGCAACTATTGTGCGTGCGTGGAGGGGCATAATTGTCACTCCACACGGCTTTTAACGGCGTCATCCCACATGGAAGAGCTGTCAAAATGGGCATAACCCTTCAGGCCGGCCCGCCCTACTGACAAAAATTGGCGGGTCGGGTTGGCCTTTCGTAAGCCAGTTTGGAAGCAGGCCCAAAGGGGTCAACCCGTTTGGGTTAGGGTCCTGGGCGGGGCGGGCTTTCCGCGGGCTAGCCCGCCCCTTTAATTTATTAAATTTCTTTTTAAAATATTTAATGAATTGAAATAAAAATTCAACCGGGCCTTCTCATGAATCTCACCCTAATCGATCCCTTCTTCAGTTTTTTGAACCCGTAACCCATGTCTATCTTTTTTCTGTTCCTCTCTTTCTTCTGTTGTGCTCGTCGCCTCGGACCGGCTGGCAACCTCTGTCGCCGTCATTGTTGTCGTCGTCGCCGCCGCCGCCGCCGCCGCCGCCGTGCTCTTGCTTTGGGCTTCCACCGACTTCCCATTCGAATTTCGCCTTTGTTCTTGCTGAGCTCCGACCGCAGTGAGCTATGATCGTGAATCTTATCCGAACTTGAGCGCTTAATTGTCGAGTTGGATAAGAACGGCTGGATTCCTCCTTCAACTTCTTGTTGAATATCTCTCTGAGGTATGATTTGGCGTTCGTTGATTTGATTTGATTCAGTTGCGATTAGTATTGGGACCATTGGGTTAGGATTTTGGTTTTATTGGTTTTACAGTTTGAGCTTCCGTTCGGACCGTTCGTTTGATTTAGTTTGTGAATTTGGTGTTCGTCATCTAGGTTGAGCTGATTTGGCTGTAATTGGGGTTCTTTTTTAATGTGAAATCTTTGGTTGGTGCCAGAATTGTGAGGCTGTATTCATGATTCAATTGTTTATATAAGAAATTTTGTTTTTATTCATTAGGAAATTTGTGGATGAAATTATTGTGCAGTTCTTTTATGCTAAAATGAATGAATCTTATGTTGAAACTTGAAAGGGATGTTTAGATTTTGGTTATATTTGGAAAGTTCGTATGAATGCATGATATTATTTGTTTTTAGCTTTTTTGTGGGTTGCATGCAATGATGTTAGGATTCTCCTCTATTGTTGGTGTGTGTAAGATAATTTGAAAATGTTGTTTTGTGTTGAAAATGTGAGAATCCACACTTGTTATAAAAGTTTAAGTTTGAATTTATGAGAATTTTGTTTATCATAATTTTGAAGTATGATTCTTTCTTTTGCCTAGAGAATAAATTGAGTGAAAATAATTAATGTTTTTAAAGGTTGCTACCATGATGGTTTGCCCTGTTGGTTATTTGATTATAATTGTCAAAGAATATATATATACACACACACACACACACAAGTATATATATCTTATCATTGTCAAAGATTTGATTATTATATCGTATTGTTTTATCATTTCTTATATTTTTCATATATATATTTGCAAGATAAATTAAAATCATGGAGTCCGCCTCTTTGAATCAAAGTGTGAACTTAGATGAAGAAGAATTGGAAAGCACGCAATCTGGTAAGGAGACAAGTAAAAAGTCGAAAGAATTCTCTGATGTTTGGAATTTTTTCATAAAGAAGGGGGTGGATCAAGATGGCGTACAAATAGCAAAATGCAAGGAATGTAAGAAAGAATACAAATGTGGAGGTAAAAGGTATGAGACTTCTTCATTGAGGCGCCACACGGATAACTACAAAATGATTAAATTCATTGATGTAGAACAAATGTTTCTTAATCATGAAGGGAAGATAAGGTCAAAGAAAGTAGATCAAAAAATTGCACATGACTTATTAGCTGCTGCAGTTATAAAACATGATTTGGCATTTTCATTTGTTGAATATGATGGCATTAGAGCTTGGATAAAATATGTAAATCCAGATGGCATTTGCATTTCAAGAAATAGTCTTGTTTCTGATATTACAAGAATATATATGAGAGAGAAAGGGAAACTTAAGCATGTTTTCGGTAATATTCAGAATAGAATTTGCTTAACTTCATATGTATGGACTACATGCACTAGTGAGGGCTACATTTGCTTAACAGGACATTTTGTTGATGAAAATTGGAAATTGAACAGTAAAATTCTTAACTTTGCTAAATTTCCTCCTCCACACTCAGGAGTTGAATTGGCTGCAAAGTTATTTTCGTTTTTGAAAGAATGGGGAATTGAGAAAAAAATGTTTTCTTTGACATTTGATAATGAATCTAGGAATGACAATATGTAAGATATTTTGAAAGAGCAACTATCTTTGCATGATAGTTTGTTATGTGGTGGCGAATTTTTCCATATTCGTTGTCCTTCCCACGTTTTGAATTTCATTGTGCAAGAAGGTTGAAAGTAGCTCATGATGCTTTGCATAAAATCAGAGAATTTGTCAAATATGTGAAGGGCTCAGAAAGTAGAATGAAAAATTTGAAGAATGTGTGGCCGCAGTTGGCAACATCGACACCAGTATTGGCTTGCGATTAGATGTATCCACCCGCTGGAATTCAACATATTTGATGTTGGATAGTGTCATTAAATATAAAAGGACGTTTGCTTCTCTTCAATTGAATAATAGAAATTATAAATATTACCCTTCAAATGAAGAATGGAGAAGAGGAGAGAAAATATATGAGTTCTTGGAGCTTTTTTATAACACTACCAACTTGATATCGGGATCTTCTTATCCTACATTAAACTTGTATTTTATGCAAGTTTGGAAGATTGAAGTTTTATTAAAGGAAAACTTGGCAATTAAAGATGTGGTGATTAGTGATATGTGTAGAAGGATGAAAGAAAATTTTGATAAATATTGGAAGCAATATAGCATGGTGCTTGCATTTGGGGCTATCCTTGACCCACGAATTAAATTGTCAATGTTGGAGTATTTTATGGGAAGGTTGAGAGTGATTATACTAAATGTCAAGAAAATGTGTCACTTGTGAGAACAAAACTATACACACATTTTGAGCATTATTCAAATGCTAATAAGTCAAGTCCTTCACAACCACAATCTTCTTCTATCATTACTCCTACATCTACACAAGGTGGTGGAGGAATTAAAAGTAAGCGTAAAAGAATCTTTGATGTAAGTGCTCTATCACTTTATATATTTCTCTAATTTGTTTATATGTTTTTATGATAACATATACCAATTATTGATTGTAGGAAATTAAAGCATTTGAGAGCCAATCAATTACAAGTGCAGAAAAATCTCAATTAGATTTTTATTTGGAGGAACCAAAGCTTGAATTTGCATATTATGAAGATTTGGATGTATTGGAGTATTGGAAGAATCATAAGTATAGGTTCCCAATTTTTGCATTAATGGCAGGTGATGTCTTAGCTATCCCAATAACAACTGTTGCATCTGAATCGGCCTTTTCAATTGGTGCTCGTGTGCTCAACAAATATAGAAGTTGTACCTTTCCTGAAAAAGTACTGGCTCTCATTTGCACCCGTAATTGGTTGCATGGTTATAACATTGGTAATTTACACATTATTAATTTAAATTGTTTATTTAGTTGAAATCTTGAAACATTTGTTTATTTTAAATTTAATTTTTAACTAATTTTTATATTTGGGGGTTTTTATGTAGATAATGAAAATGAAGCAATATATCCGGTGAGGGTTCAAACATTCTTGAAGTTATTGATGAAGATAGAATGGAAGGAGGAGATGCAGAAGAGGAAAATTTGAATGATTTAATTTAAAGGTTGATGGATTTTAAATTTGTAATGAACTCTAATATTGTATGTCTTAATACTTAAGAGGAGAGAGACAAGGAAGAATTATGAAATATTTGTTTGTCTTATGGTTGAAAGACTATTTCATTATTGATGTTAATATGCTTTTTGTTGGAATTTTAAAAGATCGTTTTGCTTATTAATAGGAAGGAGGGGTTGATTTCCATTATCAATTAGAAATTTAAGTTGACATGTGGATGGAATTGTTATTGCTTTTAAATTTTTAATAGATGATAAATGAGGATAAATATTTTAGGTGCTTTATGTAGTATCATGGTATTGATATTTTTCTTATCTATAGTTGTTCAATTCATGTGAAAATTTTTGAATGTTGGGTTAATTGGTTAACTTGGTTGGATTTGGTTGGATATGTTATTATTTACTTGTTTTATTATTTTAGTTGTGTGATTTATTATAAGTTTATAACCTCATATGTAAAATATATTTTGAAATATGGCCTTTGTATTATGCTTTGTGTTTTAATAAATATCTTATGGTTTGGTTTGGTTTGTTAAAAAAAAAATAATCATATATAAAATATCTAATTTTTAATTATTTTATATTTTTTGTTTTTTAGCGGGCTAGCCCGCTCAACCCGCCAACCCAAGGTGGGTTGGGTCGAGTTGGCATTTTGCAAACTCGCCAAACGGCGGGCTGGCCCGTCCCGCCCTGCCAAATGGCGAGTTTTGGCAACCCGCGGGCCAGCCCACCCAGCTGGCCTGTATTGACAGGTCTGCCACATAGGGACCCAGATGGAAACAAACCCATAAAAAAGGGACTTCCTGTGGATATCCAAACTATTAGGGATTTTCTGTGAATACGTAAACTTCGGAGGAATATTTTGTTCATTTCTTGTAAAAAAATTTCATTTTATTTTATTTTATACATAGTTAAAGTTATTTCTTGATTCATCTTTGCAATAAGAACTAGTTGATGTCCTGAACCTCTCAATTGCAAAACATAATGAGGTTATATTTGCATAATGCATCGGTAGTGGAGTGAATAAAAAAAACCACGTGGTCATAGGTATTAACATGGGTCTTTTGTGTAACGGGGGTAGTGATGGTTCAAATTTTTGGTGGAGCAAATAACTCATGGGTGATGTTGCAATTCCACCTATGTGCACCCACGTGGTGAGGGTGAGTTCGAGGCAAGCAACTCACACGCACACCCTTGACAAGTGCATCCGAAACAATAAAAAAAAAATAAAAAAAAATAAAAAAAATAAAAAAACCAATAAAAAAAATCAAAGAAATAAAAACAGATGAACACGGTGAAAAAATGCACGGTTGCAAGAGGAGTAAAGAGTTTCATAGGAAAAAGAAAGGAGACAATTTTGTGTTCATTTCAATCTAACTTATGGTTAACCCAAACTTACTAACTCAAGTTGGGTTCGGTCGGTTATCGGTGGGATCGGTTTTCTCCATTACCTTCAATTTTGACTTTTTTGACCCCAATTGAAGCCTATTTTGGTAATTTCATCATTTAAAAACATCGATAACCTCAACAAGTCTTCCCCTCTTCCTTGTCCTCACTCTGCTACGTTTTCCAGATCTCACGTTCCCGTCTGCTTTTGAGGTGAATCCCTACTAGATTTTTCTTAAGCGAAGTCAAATTCTATTCATTTCTACGTAATTTGATCGGATCTTGAACGTGTAGCGTTTTGATTTTCGGTGAAGAAGAGCGTGTAGCGTTGGGATTCTTTGAATTTTGATAATTTGGCGAAAATTTGATTATCTTATTTTTACTTTTTTTAAAAAAAGTTTTGCTTGATTTTAGCTGGAGTTTGTGTGGGTTTGAATCTTCATTTGGATTTTGGACTGTAATGACATTGGAGGCAGGTTGATTGATGCTATCTTGAGGATCGCCTGGGAAGTTTGGCAAATTTATCGTTTGTGTTCATTTTTAGGGATAGAATCACAATCAATGTTTTGTTTTTGGAATCGTGAATCTGAATTGATGGCTTTGTTGGGATGGCATTGTGCATTGAATAGAGTGAAAATGGCTTGCAGGATTCTGAAGTTGCAGTCCTTATGATTATGCAAACTGCTAACTTTTTATTCCTGAGAAACAAAAACAAAGTCAGAAGTCTATTTTTCTTACCTGCTTAGAGTTATTCTTGTCTGTCTAATTTAACAGGTTAAACATGGTTGTAATCATCTTATTTGCATGATATGTTGTTGGTAGCATTGAGAAAATTGGAAATTTTCAACTGGAAAATGCAGCACTCTCTGAGGTGCTTATTGAATCAGTCAAGTAGAATGCTGAAGTCTTGCATTTAATTGAATGTGATGTAATTCATCTTCAGTTGGCCTCCATTTGTCCTTTCATAGTTCTTGATAAATATTTCATTTTACCAATGCTGTTTTATATTTATCATTTCATTTTTTAGAATGCTGTCTATCTTTTATTTTGAGGCTGATTTTTTACAAATCAGAAATTTTTGTTCACTTTGATGGTTTCCTGCTCTGGGAGAAGACTCCTGCTTGACTTCTGGTGCTAGTTGATTGTGATATTTATTTGGAATGGAGGAGAAAGACATTAATGGCAGTTTGAGCTGTGATCCTTTCTCTATGATGCCATATGATCAGTGGGTTTTGATCAATTGTTCTGGTTCACGCCCACCAGGTCGTTATAAGGTATACTTTTATTTTGAACTAGCTAGCCATGTACATGTTATCGGTGTATTTTTCTTTACTAAAAAAGTGTGATTTTTCTTGGCATGGCTTGTATTTATATATGATTGGTGTCTCATGCTATTTTTTTTCCTGAATCATGTTCCTGCTGGAGAATAGTTGTTCTCTATCCTCTTCAAAACTGTTTTTTTTTTATATTTTTTTTGGGTTACTTTTAAGTAGTAATTTTCTGGAAAAGTTAAATTTTATTTTATTGTCAAATTTTACAGCATGCAGCAGAAGTGTTCCAAGAAAAACTCTATGTTGTTGGGGGGAGTCGCAATGGTCGATATTTATCAGATCTTCAGGTTAAGTAGAAACTGAGCTTTAATTCACAATGTATCGAAGTTTTTTTCTTCTTATAATATCTGATAACTTCTGCAGGTTTTTGATCTTAAAACTTTGAAATGGTCTCAGTTGAGGCTAAAAGTAGACACAGATGGTTCAAAACCAGAAGAGAGTGCTTTAGCTTTATCCTTCCCAGCTTCTGCTGGTCATAACTTGGTGAGGCATAAAAGTTTTAACAATTTACTTATTGATTTTATTGTTGCTCATTTTGTTTTTAATGTCTTCTGGTGTTACATTTTTGTAGTTTACACTTAGAAATGTGTCCAATTTAATGAAAAATGTATGTTGTGTTTAATCTCACATTAATTTATTAGAAGCTTCTGGTGTTCTGAACTTTTATAGGATTTCTAATTTATTTAGTGATATAGTATATTAATCAATATTAATTTTCATCTGAATTCTATTTTCCATTATTTTTTTTATTTCAAAATTTTCCACCATTGACTTCCTTCTGGATACCAAACCTGCCATAACTTGGCTCATGAGTGGATTATTATACTGAGACTAAAATTTGTTACTCTCTTCTTAGGTCAAATGGGAAAACAAACTTTTGGTTGTAGCTGGACACCAAAAAAGTACATCAGATGTTGTCACAGGTTTGTTTTAGTATTAAGTTGTTAGCATTCTTTTTGGTGTTGCCATGGTCTATTAATATCGTATTATATAGATGTGCTTGCTTTCAAGCAATGATGAAATTCCTCAATCTCTTATGCCTATGCAAATAAAGAGTATGATCACGTTCTTTAATTTTATTTGCATATAGAAATCCAATATGACATTTAGTCTATGCTTCATGTGCAACTGCTTGTTTCCATATTAAACTGCTGCAGTTGTCTTACTTCTTTGCGTCATGGCCCTCTGATTCAAAATGAGATAATTTTTATTGTTGACAAGAAAAACAACAATTTTGGGAGAGAACTGTGTATTAAAATGAGTATTCTTGTTGAATAAGGGTGATGAATGTCACTTGTTAGTGAATATTCCTACGAGGCATCCTAAAAATCTAACTTTTTAGTTTGTTGTTTGATTGCAGTGGGTGGTTGAGATGTGCAACTATGCAGATCATGTTGCATGTGTTGCACCTGTAAATTTGTGTGACTCTTGCTATGATTTGTGTATGTGTTTGTCCTAGCATATATTTCTGCAGAATGTTTATGCCATTTTATGCATGTTGAAATATAGCTTTTGGAAAGAAATCAACTTAATTTTAGGAAAAACTAATGATTTCTGTGGTGTTTTAAGAAAACCGAAAATATATTTAATTTATCCCGGACCAAGTTGCATCCTTGCTTTCTATTGTGAGGGCATGCATTATGCATATTCTACTTATTCACTTGAGGCCTGACAGTTGGAATTACTGAAAGCAGTACTTATAACGGCCCTGCCTGTTTTTTTAGGAATTTACTGTAGACACAGTTCTTGTAGACACCTGATTCTAGATGCCTGCTTGCAGTTTGGTCGATTGATCCAGAAACTGGTGGTTGCCATATAGTGAAGACTGATGGAAAAGTCCCGGTACTTGTACCTTTTGATAATCAAATTTCTGATTCTTGAAAGTTGTGTATAATTTCAAATTCATTAATAGAATGTTGGAATTTCATAAATGTGGTCTTTATCTTTCATGTTTGACTACCTCTGCTTTCTATAGTCAGAGAAATCTGTTTAAGATTTGGCCCTTTTCTCTTTCAGACAGCTCGAGGAGGGCAATCTGTAACATTGGTTGGCTCCAGAGTAATAATGTTTGGTGGAGAAGACCGTAAAAGGCGGCTGCTCAATGATCTTTACATTCTTGACCTGGAGACCATGCTTTGGGATGTACTTGAAGTCAAGTAAGTGTCAGTTTGTTTTCCTTCATGGTGAACAACCAAGATGAAGCTCTATGCTTCACTAGTGCTTTTTTTTAATTATTATTTTTATGTAGAAAACAATCTCCGGCCCCTAGATTTGACCACACGGCTGCGGTGCATGGTGACCAGTACCTTTTAATTTTTGGTGGTTCTTCTCATTCTACCTGTTTTAGTGATCTTCATATACTTGACTTGCAGACTGTAAGTTCCATGTTTTTCTTTTGGATCCCAATGATTCTTATGTTCTTATTGTTTGGGGAATGAATGATGCTATATGTACATTATCAAACCCTTACATGGTTTATGAATTTGATCTAAAATGTATCCTGTGCCCAGTTTATTTTCTTTACATGGGTCTGAAATTGTCATAAGGAATTACAATGACCATGGATCTTTAGGAAAGTTTTTTATTAACATATAAAGCAAATGCGTAGTGATAACAACAAATAGGAAGGAAAAATAGATTGCCTACTTTGAATGCAATAACAGAATGCCTCCGGTTGTTACTTCATACCCAGCATTTCTCAGCGGAAAAGGCTTGCATCACTTGATAAGTTTAGCAAAAGGCTTAAGATAGATAATGTTATTGTTTAAACTTTAAAGCCTTTGTACCATGAGAACTACCTTACACCATTACAAACTTGACAGAGATTTTTTGTTGTAAGTCAAAAAACCTAATACTGACTGAACAGTTAAATTCACATTACAGATGGATTGGGCCCAGTCAGATATTTGTGGTGCAGGGGTCAGTCCTAGAGGAGGTCATGCTGCTGTTGCTGTGGATGAGAACTGGTTTATAGTTGGTGGTGGAGATAATTCTAGAGGTGAGTGAAATTTCTTATGGAAAATAGTGTATTTTATGTGAAACTCTTTATGGGGTAATCTCTATTGTATCGTCTAAAACCAAGGATAAATTGGTTCACAGGTGCTCCTGAAACTCTTGTATTGAATATGCCAAAGCTTGTGTGGTCGATAGTCACAAGTGTAGGGCAACGAGATCCACTTGCCAGTGAGGTCAGTTGCTAATCCCTCTCATTTAACTCCCATGTTTTATATATACTTTCTCAGTTAGAAGTTTGTTGAGGAATTATTCATATGGATATTTTTATTAGTGATTTATCTGACCGTTTAGATATCTAAGTTTTATTATTTGCGCGGAACTTTATGATCTTTGCTCGGTCTTTCATGTTTATTAGTGTCAAACCTCATGACATGCTTTGGATTATAAGCTTCTTAGAGAAGACTTATTTAGGATGACATCTTAGAGGAACTGCTTAAACTCGTCTATGGAAAATGGCTCTGTTTTCCATCATATTGATAGATTCACTATAAGTAGAAATTAGGCTGACATGTTCAAACTCTTATTATACTTATGATTAACCATTTCTTGGTATTGCATTTATTCTCGGATACAAAAACATTTCCTTCTTGACTTTCACTAAGGCTTTTGTTTATGAAGCATAGGTATGTTGTGCTGGGATTGGTGAATTGCTGATTATTAGGATGATAGTTGAAGCCTGCAATATGTATTTGTGTGTCATTGTTTTGGATAGAAACTTCACTAGCTCTCCTTTATGTTCTTTGACATTTTCGTACCATTTGCAATTTATTGCCATGTTGTTAGAATCATTGTTATAGCTAATCAATTAGTTTGTCACAGGGCCTTACACTTTGCTCTGCTACGATAGATGGAGAAAAACTTCTAATTGCATTTGGTGGCTACAATGGAAAGTACAACGATGAGGTATTCAAATTAATTACTGATTTATTTATTTATTTTTGGAAAAGAAGTAGGTTGAAGTTAGTGTTGGTAAGGTTAATCCTTTGATTACTGAAACACAATTAGATGCCATCTTCATATGATCATATGCAAAGTGAAAGCTAGAATTTCTTTATGTCATGGCTGAATGGTGTATCAATCTCAGCTCTTGAAATCACTTACCACATTTTCTTTCTTTTGTGATATATTCTCTGTTCACATATTAGTTCATACCATCAATCATATCCGAATAGATTATTTTGAGATTAAGGAAGTTTCAAAATGAATCTTCATATAAGACCCACCGATCGAGGTCTTGACGCCACCCACAGATCGAGGTCTTTACGCCAGCTTCACTATCAAGAAGTTACCCAACTGCAATTAGCTAAGGGAGAAAGCATAATAGTAGTGTTTCTACTTAGCTCTCTTTAATCTACTTACATGTACATTTACTTTCAGAACGTACTCCTTTATTAAACTAGATGGCCTTAGAATTTGTTAGATTGAATTTCTCTAACATGCCATCACTTTGCATGCACCAGAAAGATCATGTAATTTTGTTCTGCAGGTTTTTATTTTAAAAACCAAGAAAGTGGATTCAACACAGCCTCGACTTCTTCAGTCACCAGCAGCTGCGGCTGCAGCAGCTTCTGTTACTGCTGTTTATGCATTGACAACTGCAGCTGACAAGGAAAACACAGTGATTGTGGAAGATGCAAAGCCTAAAAAGGTGGAAGCCCAGTTACCCCCAAAGGTGGTTGCAAACTATGATGCACTTAGTGCAGAAAAGAAGATTTTGGAGTCCAGGCTTATGGAAATACGAGCGGAAAACTTGAAGCTTAAGGGCAATATTGATGAATTGAATAACTCCCACGCTGAATTATCAATAGTAAGTTATTGTTATGTCAGGAGGGAGAAACAAAAGGAGATTGATTTGCTTTGATTTTTCTTTTTTTTCTGATCAGTCTTTTTTAACCTTGTTCAAGGAACTGCAATCTGTGCAAAGTCAACTGGCTGCTGAGAGCTCAAGATGTTTAAAACTAGAGGTTTCTCATGTCTTCCCTGGATTTGTGACATCTTAATTTATTAAAGTCTCATTTGATAATTTATTAGTTCTTCGTTTTTTTCTCTCTTTTGTTTTTAAAGGAACAAATCGCGGAAATGCAGAAGAAGTTGTTGTCCCTCAACTCCATAGAGCAGGAGTTAGTAGCTCTTCGTGACCAAAAAACTCAGATGGAAACACATTCGCCCGCGCTCCAGAAACAAAGGTCAGGAGGCGTTTGGAATTGGGTGACTGGTGCTTCTTAGAACACACACAAAACAAACATCTGAGTTCAATCTCTTGCACCAGACCAGATACCGAATGGTTAGCACTTCCCTCGTGGATTGCTTTAATATTTCGTAAATATCACTCATATTGGCAAAAACAATGAATGAAAATTCTCTTTGCTATTTAGGAGAAATACGAAAGTAAGCAATCAAACATGTATTTGTATTAATATATATATATATATGTACTCTTTTTGGTATAAATAAACAGATTGTGTTGTTAGTTGTGATGAGTTATTGCAGCATTGAAAATGTTCAATCTGAGCATATACTTCTTTGATTCAATTAATAAAGCCGCGTCTTTCGACATGAAATTCAATGCTGATGGTTTGGTTCCTGTCTTTTTGTGTGAATTTTTGTTTGCTTTGCTGCTTTGAAGTCCTCTATTCTGGAAAGAAAGACAATCTGTTCACTGACTAGGTGTGTTGAAAGTGAATCTACAATTGTTGATTTAGTGAGCATTTGGATTGATTATCTACAGTAAGAAAAATTAGCTATGACTGGATCAAATTTGCAAGTGATTTCATTCTTATAAATCTGGAAACATGTCATTTCTTTATTATTTATTATTTTGCTTTTCTTTTAGAAAGGGTTGTTTTTCTTTATTATTTATTATTCCAACAAAACATCTTTAGAAAGGGGAGCTCTTATTTTCCCCAAAGTGTTAGGAAATTGGAGAAAATGAATTGGAAGTGGTGGGAAAATTATACTTGTGGCTTTTATTTTACAGAGTGAATGGGGGATGTGTGAGGAAGAGAAATTATATTTATCATCTATTTTCTTCATTTCAACTATAAAAATATTGAAATGGGTTTTAATTAAAATAAAATAAGAGCCAGTACTAGATTATTTTTATCCGTTTTAATTCTTTAAATAAAATTATTATTAATTACAATTATATAATTACTATTAATAAATATATATAGTATTGTTAAAAAAGAAAGTTTTAATTTAAAATTTTTAAACTGTTGTTATCAAATTAGTTGAATTATAGATAAAATTATTAAATCAGCTAAATATTAGCTGTTCAATGTCTACATTTTACCATCCATTGCAATAACCAATTAAGGTTTTTCCCCCTTTTTACAAATTTTAAATAACTAATATGTTTTAAATTTTATAATTGAATTTTCTTTGTATTTTAAATTTTTACAAGGTCTTTATTTATAAATAATATGTTTTAAAAAAAACTAAAATGATTTAACCAATGACCTTTTGGTATATTGATATTGAGTCCTCTATGTAGAATATTCATGTCTTTGCTTATAAGCTGGGTTTCAATTTCAGTTCAAATAGAGTGAGAGGACATGTGAGTTGAGATATTCATTTCTCGTATGGTTCTGACATGATTTATTCACTTTGTTAAAAAAAACTAAAAATAGAAAATAAATCTGGCTAAACACAATGTTAAAAAATTTTTATTAAAATGAATAAATTGTTTAAGCCAATATGAGGAACATATTATAATATTAATAATCATGTCGGCAAAATGACCACATGAAAGTGAAATCTTCAAGAAAATCATGTCCATGGAAACCAATCCAAAGAAAAGTTCAAAGATTGCCCAAACAGGCCCACCGTTTTCCATGGGATAGGGGTTGACTCACTGGGCTCCCAAACGAGTCTACTTTGATAAGGACTGAACTGATTTTAGTGAGATTTTTAATTTTTTTTTAAAATTAAATTTATTTGAGACCAAATGATAATCTATTTTGGTTTAAGATGTTATTTGCAATATTATTTATTTGTAGTTTAGATTTTTATCTCACTGATATATATATACACACACACATAAGAATATTTTATGCCTTTGTATATATTCACTTCTTTATGAGGTTATTCTTTATTCTTTCTTACTATTAATACTGCATCATGATAATTTAGTGGTAGATTTTCTTCACAGAAATTAATAAGGAAAACTCCTACCGAGACATTACCTATAAAAGTTTTTTTAAGATATTATAGTCATATTATAATAAATATTTTAATATAATTTTTTAAATTTGTGGCTTGTAGGAGAGTTATAGTTATTGGCACTGTTAAGTGGGGCTTTAATTATTGAATACTCTATCATCTAATAATTAACATCCTTGACTTTCCAGCCTTTGTATATAATTTTATGATTTTGTGGAAATACACATTTGTTTTGGTAAATAATTAATTAAATTGACACAATATTTAGCTATATATATATATATATACACAGCTAAATATTGTGCCACTTTTTCCCATCCTTTGATGTATATATGGACTATTTTTTTTTTATCAAAGTAGAAAATTTCTATGAAGACACCTTATCTTTGTCCTCTTTCCTTTTTATTTTCTTTCTTTTTAATTTTTTTAGTTAGACTTGAAGAAAAATTGTAAATCTAGAATGCTTGATCAAATGGTCTATAAGCTAATTATAGAACTAATGTTTGGCGGCTTCTTATTTTTCACTTAATAAGACAATAAAAAACATTCTTTTTTGAATGTGGTCTAACCTGTGGGCTATGTAGTTTCCAAGAAGATTCATATCAAAGTTTAATATTTCATTGGGTAAAAAAGCAACTCCTTAATTTGTACATTAATTGGATTATTATTGTAAACATAAAAATGTATAGCATTAAGAACAAAAATATTAAAAATAAGAAGTATGAATAATGTTTAAGGGACATCAAGGATTTTAGTGAATAGAGATATGATTATATTATACAACTAAACAAAATGGTAATTATCTAATATAAATATCACCTTAATTAATATAATACATATGCATAAAGTAAAAATCCTATTCTAATTAAGTAAAGTATCAATTCATAAATAAAAAATAAAATTTATTAGTTAATAAACAAAAGGGATGTTTTCTCTCTATTAATCACTTCATTTTATTTATTTAGTTTTTCATAAATATGGAATAAGCCACAAACCCGCAACTATTTTTGAGTTTGGAAGAGATTTAAGAACAAAGAAGGAAAAAATTACTCTGCCATTTTTTCTTCTTTTTAAAACTAGTTTTTATTATGAAAAGCAAAATCAAAGAAGGAAAATTAAGGCCACTAATCCAAAGCAAGTTCTGGAAATTTCACATTTTTGCCAAGTCAACAAGCCTTTAAATAATGGCTAATGCCTAGTGTTCTACTTCATCAAATCCTCCTCTAATCCTTTAACTTTAGGATTTAAAGTGGAAAGGATGCCAAGTTTTGCTCTAGCTCTTCTCCAAATTGTCACATATCTTCAATTATATATATTTAAATATTAAATATTAAATTAATTAATACAATAAAAGCCACCATGATATTCAATCTATCAAGATCTTAAATATATAAAAATAAAACACCAATTAAGAGTAAAAGCATGAACCAAAGATCATACTAAATCCACCGCAAGAAACACATTCATATACTTTATTAAAAAAAAATTCTTTTCACATGATAGTGTACTATGATTTATGAGATAGTGGATAATTAAAGTGGCAATTTGGAAAGAATCCACTAAATGGAAAATAGACTTAAAGTTTCAATTAACTTATAACAAACGAGTGAAAGAGTGACACACATCATGGTGACTAAATTGTCAAAAGCTTCCACTCGCTGCACCCTTAAACGCTCTCATTTCACACACGTTGTTTTGTTTTTACGTGAAAGTGAGAGCCATGCATGCAAACCCTATAAATACCCTACCATTGCTTCTCAACTCTCACCACAACATAACTAATTACTGCTATAATTGAGGACAATATGGCTAAGAACACAAGGCTTGTGGGTCTTGCATTCATTCTCTTGCTCACTATAAGCCTCACCGCTGCCTCTAGGACTTTGCACAAGGTTAATCATTCCGGTGGTGGTGGCGGTGGCGGTGGCGGTGGGGGTGGTGGTGGCAATGGCAATGGCTCTGGCTCTGGCTATGGCTCCGGTTATGGTGAAGGTGGAGGTGAAGGAGGGAATGAAAATGAAGCATACGGCAGGGGTGGTGGTGGAGGCGGCGGCGGCGGCGGCGGTGGTGGTGGTGGAAATGGTGGTGGCTCTGGCTATGGACATGGTTCTGGCTCGGGCTATGGCTCCGGTGGTGGTGCTAACGGAGGAGGTTATGGCCGTGGAGGAGGTGGCGGCGGTGGCGGCGGTGGAGGACGTGGAGGTGGCAGTGGCTCTGGCTATGGCTCCGGTTCCGGCTCTGGATATGGCAGTGGAAGTGGGAATGCTGGAGGAGGATATGGACGGGGCGGGGGTGGTGGTGGTGGCGGCGGTGGAGGTCAAGGATCGGGATCGGGTTCCGGTTATGGCTCCGGCTATGGCTCCGGTGAAGGTGGTGGTTATGGAGGTGGTGGAGAAGGGGGACACTACTAACTAATAATTAGCACTTGTTTGAGTTGCTATTATGAATGCAAGGATCATTTGGTCACTTGCTTAATGTACTAGACTTTATATATATATATAATTAATGGAGTTTATGTAGTAATAAAATTATGGTTTAAGAGAGAATAAATAATTAGTTAATATTGATTATGCTTGGATTTTAAGATTGATTGATGTATGTATATATATATATGATCAACTAGGGATGCAAGTGGGGCGGGGCGGGGCGGGGAATGAGATCCCCATCCCCATCCCCGCTTCTCACGGGGCGGGGATTCCCCGCCTGCAAATTCCCCGCGGGGGAGATGTTTGCCCCACTCACTCCCCCGCGGGGATCCCCACGGGGTCGGGGAATCCCCGCCCCCCGCCAATTTTTTTTATTACATCAACAAATGAACAAATACATCAACATGAAACACCACTATAAAATTCTTAACAAATACATCAACATGAAAAAGCACTACAAAGAGTTTCAAGTCATCAAATCTAGAACAAAAACAACAATAACATCAACATGACAATAAGTGACATCAACATGAACGTCAACAAATACATCAATTAACCTACTAGTACTAGGAATACAACTGACAATTGTCAACAGAAATTAAAGAAAAAAAGATATCAAGTATCAACTAGAGTCTGGACTTTAGGAGTATGAATAACATTAGCCTTAAACCTATAAATATTATCAAATTAAGATATATATATATATATATATTCATATAAACAATTTTTTTTATTTTTTTTATCAGTAAACAACATTGTTTAAATTAAATTTACATTAAATTGAAAATTTATAGCTAATTTTACCTAATATTAAATTTATCTTAATTTTTATAGGAAATAAATAAAATTAATTAAAATTTTAAAATATTTTTTCATATAATTATATTCGTACATTACATATTTACATAGGAGCTAGTTTTACTAAAAATCTATATATTTTTTTAAAACCTAAATATTTGGTCCTTATAATCTTATTATATATTCATATTGAATTTTAAAACAAATAAATAAATAATCATATGGGTCATTTTTAATATATATATATATATATAATTAAAATTCGGGGAATAAGGCGGGGATTCCCCGCGGGGTGCAGGGCGGGGATCCCCACGGGGCGGGGAATGCCCTCCCCGCCCCCGCCCCGCCCCGCGACGCGGGGAGGGATTTTCCCCCATTCCCCGCCCCGCGGGGGGTTATTTCGGGGAATCCCCGCCCCCGCCGGGGCGGGTCCCCGCGGGGAACGGGGATTCCCCGCCCCACTTGCATCCCTATGATCAACCAGCTGAGTTTCAGAAATTAAGGGGTTTTATTTGTGGGTCAAAGTTTATTTCATTAATGAGTATTTGTCAATAAAAGCAGTATTACCTATATTAAAATATTAAATATGAATTTGGAAAAATATTCGCCACCAAGAATAAAAATTCACAGGAGTGAAGCTACATAAGTCTTTGTGGTGTCAGTTGGCTCTTCAAAAATTTTTTAAAAAATATTAATAGTAATTATAGTATGTATATAATTTTTAACAAATTATTATATTTTCTACTAAATTAGAAAAATGAAGGATCAATATGTAATATTTAAATATTTCATTGAAAGTTCATGAATAATTTTATAAATATTAAAAGTTTTAAAGAACTTATATTTTAGGTCTCATATTTTTTTTGGCTATCTCTTTAATTTGTCTTCTTTAACAATTTTAGAAACCCTAAAATTAAAACCACATTTATTTTTCTTCATTATTAACATTTTATAGTTTTTTGCATAAATAGATGAATAAAACCACCATGGCGCTTCACTATTTTTTTATTTAAATATTTAAATCCTAAGAAAAAAAAGCTTTCTTCTTTTTTACCTTTCAACCCATATTAAAATAAATCTGATTAAGCGTTAAAATTAATTTTAATTCTCAGTCATTTCTTCTTTTTCAAAATATAAATTTTTTAATGAAATTTCTTGATTTTAGTGCTTTTTAATTGATTTTTTATATTGTTTTAACTATATATATATATACACACACACACACACACACACGTTATAAATGATAATATTATATTTGTATATTAATCTTATTTCAAAAATGTATTTTGACTCTGCCCCATTAAAAAATATTGCGGGGTAAACTAAACATAAAGTAATATAAGAAGAAACTACCGCATAGATGCATGGCCTATATATATATATAATCTAGGTGGTAACAGTGCCATAAAAATTAAAGCTATTCCTTGATTTTTTTTTACTCATAGTTTTTTCTTTTTTCTTTTAATTTTTTTATAGACTGTTTTTATTTTTAAAAGACTGCGGTGGCATTCATGGAGAATACAACCAATGCAAATAGAGGGCCAACAACTCAATTGTTTATTTATTTTTCTAAAACCATTTTTCCTTTTCCTTTTTTTAATTTATTGTCCAGGGTTTATGACGTTGAAGATTTTGTTTTTTATTTGAATGTTCATGTTAATGCATATGTTACATATAATTTTTATTTAAAATATTTAGCACATCTTAATTGTTAAAAAAGACAAAATAAAATAAAATTTCATGGTTACATTGCGGTATACATGGGCGGCTAAGAAAGGCAGCAATCCATGTCATGTTTTTGTTGGGTTATGGCCAAAAGTCAAGTTTGAGATGGCTCCTTGGTCACCATATTGGTGGCCAAATTAATTAGGCAGTAATTAGGTGACTTGAACTAAACTGATAAAAATTTATGTATGTATATGTTAGAAATTGTTTTTAGTTGAAAAATGGAGTGTCATTCTCTAAATAGTTTCTCAACTTATCCCAATGATATTTTTTATTTTAATTAAATTAAAAATTTTTAGTGTTTTTTTTATTTTAGTTAAGAACCACAGTTTCGTTTATGATGCACAGTTACATACATCTGTTGTTTGAAGTTACAGATAGATGTCTGGGACATGTGGCATGACTTGGCATCATATCAATTGATGATGTGGTGACACATGTCATGCTATTTGGGATCAGTAACTCTAAATGACAAATATAACCACATGTTACAATGGGGATTAAGTTTCTTTAGAAAAGTAATGGAAAAGCTTATGGAATTATATTAAAAATGAATGATAAATTAGTAAAATATAATAATATATAAATAAAAACTAATTTTGTTAAATATTTCTTATATCAAAAGATTGAGTGGGTCATGAATAAGTGAATAACTATGAGTGAGTGGAATAACACTCATTTAGGCATCATGTGTAAAAAGAGCGGCAAAGATGTCCTGCCATTCATTTACTCCTACCTTGACATTGTTATGTGCTATGGAATAGAGAGAACATATATTATACCATTCTCATGAATAAGAATAAGATTGTAAATGTATAAAAGAAGAACAAATTAATAAAGACATTAATTTATTTGTCTAGTGGAGGAGAAAGTAGAGTGGTTTTCCATTTTTTCTACCATAAAATCATCATTGGACCACCTTTAGTTGTTGTATACTGCTTCATAATTATTTAATAATTAAATTATCGCTGATATTTTAAAGCGTAATTGCATATATATATATATATATATATATATATATATATATATATATACTTCACTCAACAATCAACTTAAACATTCTTGTTTTATTGCCCTTCATCAGTACTCTTCTTGTCCTCACCCAATTCCACAGTCTTCTCATCGGAAATGAAAAATGAAAAATGATTAAGGTTACAAGCAAAATCAGTTAACTATATTAATATATCTATTTAAATTACTATGGTTTTTAGAAAGAAAAATAGGATGTATTAAAGAGAAGTTTGATATAGACTAAAGCCAATGAAAAACAAATAAACAAAATAAAAAAAAAGCTTATGATACGCGAGAAATCGTCAAAAGGAAATTAAGAAAATGATGCTAGCGTGTTCTCATAAGTCCTGGTTTCACACATAGGAAAGGAAGGTGATGAGAACCCTAACTCTAAACAAACTGTGAGTAAAGCCAAAGTCTCATGCAAACAAACCCTATAAATACCCTTCCATTCACTCCACAACTCCACATCCCTTGCTTCTACTTCCCTTCCTACTACTACGTACTAGTGTAGCCACAATGGCTAAGAACACCAAGCTTGTGGTTCTTGGCTTCATACTTCTCCTAGCCATAGGTCTGTCCTCGGCTGCGAGGACCTTGAGTGAGAGTAACACGTCCGGTGGAGGTGGAGGAGGTGAAGGTGGAGGTGGAGGTGGTGGAGAAGGTGGTGGTGGATCTGGATATGGATCAGGGTCTGGATATGGGTCCGGGGGTGGTCAAGGTGGAGGAGGATACGGGAAAGGAGGTGGTGGTGGAGGTGGCGGTGGACAAGGTGGTGGCGGTGGATCAGGTTCAGGATCTGGATATGGGTCTGGATCAGGTAGTGGGGGTGGTAAAGGTGGAGGTGGTGGTGGTGGTTCCGGTGGAGGTGGTGGTGGTGGTTCTGGTGGAGGACAAGGTGGTGGAAGTGGATATGGGTCTGGGTCTGGGTCTGGACAAGGAGGTGGAGGAGGGCAAGGCGGTGGAGGTGGAGGAGGACATGGAGGTGGAGGTGGAGGAGGAGAGGGTTCTGGTTCAGGATCTGGATATGGTGAGGGTGGTGGATATGGGAGTGGAGGTGCACATGGACGTCCTTAGAGGAAGGATGAGTAGCTCCATGGATGAGGGAAAACTCCATGGATTGTTTAAGTTGAGCAGTAGTGTTTGTGTGATATTATTAATTATAAGAACATCATCTTGTATTGTGAAAAATAAGGCTACTGCTTTTATGCTTATGTAGGATGAGAAATAAAATGACTGTTGTTATGGTTTGCTTATTTTTTATGGAGTTTAAAATTTTTGTTTTATTTCCCCTTGCACGTTGCAGTACAAACGTTTCACTTGATTTACCTATTTTTTTTTTGTCAAGAAGAACGAAACCCCTAATGGGCCCGCTAAATTAAGACAGGGGCGTGCACATACCTCGACTGTGGCCTGTGGGGCCGTGCACACATGGGCGCTGGTACCACCCACAGTTCATGCTCACAATTCTCAGACATGCACCCTCACCCCGAGGATTCGAACTCTCGCCACTTGCGAAGCGTCCTCACGGGTACCCAAATGCCAATTGACCCAAAGGCCGTTGACACTTGATTTACCTATTGAACTCGAGTGCTTTAAATGGTTGTGGAATTTGGAAGGGAAATGAAAGAAAGACATAATTAATTAAAAGTTCCAAACCCTTGTGATATGATAAAATATAAAGATTGTATCCACACAAGTCCAAAATATAATATTTTGAATTCAATGCTCTTTATATCTCATCTCTAGAATAATATTAAAAAAATTAAAAGAAAAGGATAGTCTTATAATTTTTTTTCTTAGTTTTATTTATGTGAAATTTGTTGTCTAATATTAAAAATATATATTATTAACATTCGACTTTACACTTATGAGTAAACACTTGCAACAAACAAGTGATCTAATGATAGTGTTCTTAATTAACTCCCATGCAGAAGACAAAGATATTTCAGAGATATTTCGACTCCTTTCCAAACTATGATTAGGGATTTAAAATATATGGAGAGTATCTTGTACATGTTTTTTTTTTAAAAAACAAATACTCTAAGGGCCTGTTTGGATGCATAATAAATTTTTTCATAGAAAATTTATTCCATTGAATTCGAAGATAATTTCTATGGAATTTACTACAGGAAACATTCCTACTGAATGGTGTTTTGATATGCACATGAAATTATTACGAAATATGTGAAATTTACTTTGATCGTAGTGCTCTTTTCTTTTTTCGATCGCTCCAAACACCCAACCCAAAAAACAAAGGAAAAAAAATTTTGGTCTCCACCTCTTTATAAAATTACTATGGAATCATATGATTCTATAGTAATTTTATACTGTAAAAAGAATGTCCAAATAACCCATATTATAAATTCTTATGTAATATTAAATTTCATAGAAATTACCACAATTCTTATAGAATTTAGTGGTACCCAAACAAGCCCTAAAAGTAAAAATGACACTTTTATGCCCGTCCATTATCTTATAAAATTTATTAATTAGTTTAATATTGAGTCAAAATTTATTTTTTATGTCTATATATGTAATTTTCATGAGATAATATAAATAATTTAATTTTTTTTTATCTCCCAACTCTACTCTCTGTTTAACTTTAATCTAAAATTTGTGTTAACTATGTTGAATAATATACAAAAAGCATGAAGGCAATCAATTTTATTGTACCCAGCTGCCAATGGCCGATGACGGTGGTTAGGGGTGTAAATGAGTCAAGCTGCTCGTGAGCTACTCGAGATCAGCTCGGTCTATGTTCGAATTCGATTCGACTTTTCACGAGCCGAGCCGAGCTCGAGCTGCTCGTTTAGTTTGGCGAGCCGAGCTCGAGCCCAAAATTACTCAGCTCGTGAAGCTCACGAGCCTAAACGAGCTTATATAATATATATTATATTATATTATATTATATTATATTATATTATATATATAATCAATAGAGTGTAGTGTTGTAGATATATATGAATACATAGAAAGGGCACTCTTAATGTTTAGTTGAAAGTTTTTTGGGATTATATGAGTTTATGTTTTGAGTTTGTTCTTATTGCAACATGAAGATGTTTTTTGCTTAGTTTAATGACAGGATTGGAGAGACATTTTTTAATGACATCAAATTCTTAAACGAGCTCGAGCTCCACTAGCTTTTCAACGAGCCGAGCTTGAGCACACAAAAATATGGCTCGAAACTAGAGCCGAGCTCGAGCGAGCCTTTGAATAGTATAAACGAGCCCCGGTCGGAGCCTGGTGATACTCGCTCTCGGCTCGACGTCGGTTATGACGCCTAATACCCACTCCCTCCCAACATGTGCATGGATGTTTTATCCAAAAAAAAAAAAAAAAAAAAGAAGAAGAAGAAGAAGAAGAAAATAGATACCCACTCCCTCCCAACATGTGCATGGATGGGGGCCTTGATATCTCCTCTTGTTGGGGATGGCACTCCACAGCCACCGGGAACCAGCGTTTACTTGCCGATGGCGGCATGTCACCGACTACCGATGAACCACCGTTAGGGCTGTAAACGAGCCGAGCCGAGCCGAGCCGAGTATCACCAGGCTCGAGCTCGGCTCGAGCTCGTTCGAGCCATATTTTTTGTGCTCAAGCTCGGCTCGTTGAAAAGCTTGAGTAGCTCGAGCTCGGCTCGTTTAAGAATTTGATGTCATTAAAAAATGTCTCTCCAATCTGTCATTAAACTAAGCAAAAAGCATCTTCATGTTGCAATAAGAACAAACTCAAAACATAAACTCATATAATCCCAAAAAACTTTCAACTAAACATTAAGAGTACCCTTTCTATGTATTCATATATATCTACAACACTACACTCTATTGATTATATATATAATATAATATAATATAATATAATATAATATAATATATATTATATAAGCTCGTTTAGGCTCGTGAGCTTCACGAGCTGAGTAATTTTGGGCTCGAGCTCGGCTCGCCAAACTAAACGAGCAGCTCGAGCTCGGCTCGGCTCGTGAAAAGTCGAATCGAATTCGAACATAGACCGAGCTGATCTCGAGTAGCTCACGAGCAGCTTGACTCATTTACACCCCTAGCCTTGACTGTGGCCTGTGGGGCCTGCACACATGTGAGAGCTGGAACCACCCACAGTTCATGCTCACAGGTCTCAGACGTGCACCCTCACCCAATGGTTTCGAATTCTCGTCACTTGCGAAGCGTACTCATGGCGGACCCAAGTACCAATTGACCTAAAGGCCGTTGATATTGGTTGCGTACAACTTGCTGAAGTGGCACATGATGATATGGTGATCTCATGGTGGTTGCTCAAATTCAAACACCACTAATTTTGCGCAAGAGAATCGAAGTTGTATGCATTTTTGCTAGAGCTAAATTTGGTGGGTACTCAAAGTGAAGACCCAAAGATTATTGAAAACTATATTAATTTGGGGATTGATGAAGATATCATTGAAGACCAAACTTGGACATGATCATTGAAGATATATGGAAAATACTATGTTTGAAGGCTTGATTGAAGATGATTTATCACATGCTTGAGGACCAATTAAAGACTATATTCAAAGATGATCGAAGAAGTTGTTTTAGAAGATACTTGAAGGATTAATAATTATGGACCAAAGTATAGAAGGGTGAGAATATCTATGGGAGAGCTTTGTATGAGGCTAAATTAGACGTGGTTCAAATAGCTTGAAGACCAGGATTAATTAATGACTAATTTAGCTAGTTGAAGATTCAAAGGAAGATCACATTTAGTTGATTGAAGATCTCATGAAGCTACCTTTGAAAATTGGTGATGATTGATTGAAGGTGGTCGAAGCTAAACATGGTATATAGTATATTATTGTGAAGCCCCAAGTTAGAGCGTGTGTAAAGACCCATGTTGGGGTTCCAGCTGACGGGTGTAAGAATTCCTTCAGTTGTTGTTTTAGCTAAAATCGGGAGAATTCGGAGATAGGCAAGTAGGACTCAACCGAGAAGGTTGGAGGTGTCTTAAGGTCAAATTGCAACCAGGTGTGGTGTTGTAACAAAGCTAGGAGTCAGTAGATGGACCAAGTTGAATCTTAGTTGCAATTAAGTTGCATCATAATATTTGGTTGTTGCCAGATTTGAAACTTTAAGAGAATTAGGAGGAAAGAGACTCGTGGCAAACAATACAAGTCCTAGTTTAGAGATTTAGGATGTAAGAGAGAAGTGGTGAACGCCCTAACTATGCGTAAAATGCTGTAATTATACAGATCATGCATGAAGTAAAGTGTACGGGAAAGTCTGATAGTCGAAGCCACAAGAATCATTACTCATAGTATTAAATTAATCTTCTATTATCTAGCTGATGAAATCAATTGAAGTTACTAGACCTAATTGAGAAAAATAAAGAAAATCAAGAATTGGGAAGATGAAGTAGAGATAAGTGATAAGTCAGGTAGATGGAATTGTTTCTTGGACATAATCCTCTCAAGAAGTCTACACAAATGATTTTCCTATTTATACAGGACTTATGCCACCCTACGCAGGTGCATTTGCTAGACAAGTAGTATAATGTGTGTAAATGCAAGGTTGTCGATCTCATAGGAAACTAGAAAATACATAATACCTACTTTGTGTCGGTATCTAATCTAAATGAAAGTGTTGTCGAAGAGTTAAATAAAAAGTCATTATAATAAGAGAAACAATCGAAGACACTAACTCCGGAAAACAATCAAGCCTGAAATAAGTGTGGTCGGGCATAAATTTCACCTAAGGTTGAGCATGAGGCACTAGACAAAGTTGCACTAGATGGATGCAAAATAGAATGTACCGAGAGAATTCCTAAAACATATTACCCTCTTTCTCAAAGCAAGCAATAACTGGTCCTATATGGCGTTGATGCATACTACCCTATGACCACAATACATTTGGTGAACTCTCTCTAGAGATTAACATGGGTTCGAGAAGTAGCTAATCTTCCTCTTGAAGCGACTAACCCTAATCCCATAAAAAGAAAGATTTAAATTCAATTCTGAAGTTCCCTATTTCTAGGTCGACTAGTGTCTCTTTCAATTGTAGCATGTCTATACACAATAGACCTCTCAATCATCACTCCCGTATATCATATAAGAAATCTTGGGTCTCACTATGAATGAATTCAAGGCAATAAAAAAACACATAATTAAATTGAAAAACAAGATAATGGATTACAACAATCGATGAAAGATTAAAGGTCTGCATCCAAGTATTAAAACAATAAATCCTAGTTTTATCTATGTGCGAAAACAAAAAAGTTTAGTTCTCCATTAATGGAGAACAATCATACAATCTAAGAGAAGAAATGAATATAATAAAAAACATTAAAACTCCCTCAAGCTTTGTCTTCCCAGATTGATGAAAAACCATTGTAGACCTTTACCAAACGCTACCAGGAATGCTCGATGGCTTCCTTAATGCCCTTGAACCTGGGTGAGGCTTGGATCCAGCTTGCAATGATGGAGAAAACTGCTAGAAGTCTTCTTCCCTTTTTGTTTTACCTAGCCTCCAATAGATCTTTCTATAATCCTTTAAATTCTTTTATACCCATTCACTTATAGACAACATACAAGCATAAGCATAAGGCCATAAAAACTAGAGATCAAAGATCGCAAGTCTTAAGGGCAAATTACGGCTCTAATATCTGCCTATTGGGTCATCTGTAATTGGGTGTTACAAACTAGCTTATGGGTGTAATATCTAGATCATATGCTTTTTTATCTAGTGCATGTGATCTCCCTTACCGGCATAAGTGTTACCCATATGCTTCTCTAGTAACTCTTATGACCTACTTTACTGGCATGAACTTTGCCGTAGGCCCTTTTGTCTTCTATTATATTTCAGCCTACAAGCATATGCCTGCCAGCAAACTCTTATGTCTGACACTTATGGCCATAAGAAAGACTGTAAGAAGGCTTCAATAAATTTGCGTTGGCCTATTCTCCTTATTTTGATGTTGAGAGAGCTACTTCTCCATTAATTTGCTCCAAAATTACTTCTTTTAGCTTACTCATGCTCGTTATACTTTATACTTACCCTGAGATTGACATAACAACAAATTAAGCACAATTTTCTGGATAAAACATTGGATTACATTCCAATTGATTGTGAGAAAGATAGACGTATATGTATAATTACATACTTATTACCTATATTGGCTATTGAATGAGTGTTCTTGGACCAATGAGATTTCTAAAGTAATTGATTTCTTTGGTCAAGACAATCAACCCTAATAGTGTACGACAGTGATGATTGCCCCATGATTCCTAAAGTACTTGATCCCTTTCAAAGACAAGTTGATGCCTCTTCTTTGACTATTAGGTACTAGGTTCCATTATCCTCGAGAGAGAAGCTTCAAGGGATCTTTTACTATATTTATATTCATGTCTCTAATTTTGGATTGTCTTATAGTTTCTTGTATAATGAGAGGCTAAACCTTTAACGGTCCCTTGGATCTATGAACTTCTAGATGAACTTGTAATTTGATTTTCTACTTTTATATGTTGACTCAATGTTTGATCTTGTGAATCATCTATGTTACTTTATGCTTGTAATTGCTTGCCTAAGAGCTCAATTGCATACTTGAATTACATGATTAGGATAATGAAATCAATAATGTTATGTCTTGGCATTAATGGAAATGGTTGGGTGTAAGCCTAAAGATAGGGTGTATGGTGTCGAATCTTCTGAATTAGGGTTAAACCTAATAGTGTGATTCATAGAATGTTCATACAATCATAGGGCGATTGGAATTGCCAAATAGGATTAGGGTTGTCCGCTTGGACTTAAAAGGATACACTACTTTAGAAGTCTTTATTGTCACTAAATACTCAACATAGAGTCAATTTAGGAAATCATTTGCAAGGTAGTCTAGAAGGGATTAGTATTCCAATAACCATGTTCTCATATCATTACTAGTCCCATTTCACCTTCATCTTAATTTACTGAATTAGGATTAGCAACCACTATTCACTTTCATTTGCTAGATAGCAGAAGATTAATTAGTACGAAGAATGCTGGTCCTTAGGGAATCGACTACCCAACTTTTGGGTACATTTTCACTTCATGACCAATGCACTTACGGTATATGCAAGGGTGTATCAATACTATACATTCTATCTTTATGGGTGAACTCAACCTCCACCTCTAAACCCTAAACCCTCTTATGATTCCTCTAATTGCATATTTGATTCCTCTAAACCCTCAACCCCTACCATACATTCTATCAATACCATACATGATTGATTTCTCCCTTTGCATATAACTAGGACTCATTACGACCCCCTTATGATTATTCTTACGGCTCTAAGGATCAAAAGAAAAAAGCTTGCAGGTATGCTTATGCCCTTAAGCTAGGATAGTGGCAAGACAGAATGGTTTACTGGCAAGGCTTAAGCTTGTATAAGGAAGGCCATAGGGGTCAAGTAATGAAGCATACTGGCAACGCTTATGCCCGTAGAGGATTTCGTAAGTACTAGATATAATAGTTTATGGTCTAGGGCTTACGCCCATAAGTTGAACCTTAACACTCAAATAGATGATCTTATATACAGAGGTTGTAGCTGTAAACTACCTGTAACATTCATGACCTTTCATCTCTAGTTTCAAACATCCTTGTTCTTATGCCTGTATGTTGCTCTTATGTGGAAGGGTATAAAAGGAATTACTGAGCATTTTGGAAGAAAGGAGAAGATTTCTAGGGGCTTTTCTCCATCAATCTAAATGCATGGGTTCAAGCTTCACCAAGAGTCAAGGACATCAAGGTAGCCATGTAGGAACGATCTCATTGGCATTTGTCGAAAGTCAATAGTGGTTCTTCGGAAAGAAGAGGATTGAGGGATTCTTAAATGCTTTCTATTATGTTCATATCTTCTCTTGGATTGTATGGTTATTCTCCATTAATGAAAAATTAAACTCTTTATTGTTTCCGCATAGATGAAAGCTTGGGTATATTGTTTTGAGACTTGGTTGCAGACTTTGAATCTTTCATTGACTTTTATAATACATTATTGTGATTTAGATTTAGTTGTGTGTTCTTTATTGTCTCTTTTAGGATTGAGTTGGCAATCCTTATGTTTCTTTCGAGCAAGTTAGGGTCGATTCCAATCCTCCTTTGTATGGGATTAGGGTCAATTGCTTCGAAAAAATGATTGACTACTTTTTAAACCTGTGTCTATCTCTAGAAAGAGTTTACTGATTGTATTGTGGTCGTAGAAGTAGTTTGTATCAGTGCATGTAGGACCAATTATTACTTGATTTGAGAAAGTCTATACATAATATGTATTTGGAACTTCTCAGTTGCATTCATTAGTGAAATCTTGTTTAGTTCCTCATTAACTACCCTAGGGGGAGTTTATGCCCAAACACCCTTGTTTCATGCTTGATTATTCCTCATTTAATTGGTGTCACCGATTGTTTTCCCCATTCTAATGTTTTTTTAGCTTATCAATAGTGCCCTCATTTAGGTTGGATAACAAGATAAAAAGTCACTACTAGCACTTTCTAGCTTCCTATGGGATTGACACTTTACAACCTGTATGCCACGTGCAATTATGTAAGAGTGACAGTAATTAGTCCTCATCACAGCTTGTGCTTCTTGTTGATTTTTTGTTCTATCCCCTCTTTTGCTCCTAACTATATTTTTTTTTTATCTTTCTTCAAAGAATGCTTCATAGAACCATGGAGTTGTTCAGGTCTGATTTTCACTAACCTACACACAAAATTATCAAAAAATAGCAATCCAAACTAAAAGAGAAATATTTGTAATGAAATACATGATTAACTAAAAAATAACACCTAAATCAAGTATAAATATTATACAATTTTAATATTTATGCATGGCAGCTGTTTTAGTATTTATGAATAGTAACCTTGAACGGAATTTACAATTCTCTATGGCACTGTTGGTCATAATGAGAAAATGGACAATGGTGTCGGATATTAATTAAGTGGTAATTCTTTGTTTGTTGCTGTGAACTTAACTTTTGTTTTAACTTTCATCATCCTCCAATATGTGTGGAGTTATGTGGCTCGAGTACATTGCCAATCGGAATTAAATTTTTTATACATATGATTTTAATAAATACAAAATTGAAAAAAAAAAATTGGCTAGAAAGACGTAATCATTAATATAATCTTATTGTATCCACATGAAATAATATAAAACATTAATTCATTTTGAACGAATTGAACTAAATATGAAAATATTATAGCCTACTCTTTTGTTTAGAAAATAAATTTCCTAATGCAAGTCATAGCTTTGACTTTTGAGGAACCAACAGGTATAAACAACTTGACCACTAGTTCTACTAGTGGTTGTATATATAGATGAATTTTATTCTCTTTTGTATGAATAAGTTGGCGCATCTTCATTTAATTGTTTGAAAATTTGGAATATAATTAATGAAGTTGGCCTGGCCCATATGTGCTTGGAAATTTCAGAAAGCTTACATATGGGTTTTTGGTTTTAGAATTGGAGGAAGAAAAAAACCTTGTTCCAGTGGTCAAAACAGCTCTAGTTTGACATAATTGATAGAGAAATTGGAGACAATTTGAAAAGAAAAAAAGACACTTTCAGTGAAGTAGAAGAAAAATATGTCCGTTTGGATGTATGTGAATGTACTATACAAGTTCTAGATTTAAAATTTTCTCATCTTAGGTCTCTATATGTTGGTCTCTATGTTCAAAAGTTTGAATAATTGATTTCCTCTCTCTTGGTGAACTTTGTAATTTGTGTTTTTTATTTTATTACTAGTATTCATATTAGTTAATGAGATTTATCTTTTTTTATATTTTTAAAATAACTTGTTGAATTGCTTAAAAATAACAAAAAAAAAAAATTATATGTATACTTTTGTATATACAATGAGTGTATGAATTATGCACTTTCCATAGAATGAATAGATGCACTTAGATTGTTATTTAACATAAATTTCTCTATTTTAGTGTTATATTGGGTATTTTGTATTCATTGTGTAGGTAATTGATTCAAGAGACAAAATAAAGGAAAATGTAGTGAATTGGTGAGAAACGAGCATTAAATTGACTTTGCAGAGAAAAGCATAATAGATTCACAAAAATGCTTATTGTGTGCACAAGAGATTGGAAAAATCAAGAGCATAGCCCGAGCACGACTTCCCTACTCAGAGTGCAACTGTGCTCCTGAAGAATGGCGTCCTTGGTAGTGTTGATTATTGGAAAATAAAAAATCATGAAGATTCGAGTCCCAAGCATCTCCAGTAATAAATACTGGTCAAACACACCTCAAACATGAGGGTGCATTATCTTTTTGCTTGAAGTTTAAAACCCAAGAGCTATGTCTTATTTGAAACTTTTTGGTGAGATTTTCATTGACAGCTAGGGTTTTGATAGGAAGTTGAAGATACTTAATAAATGATGAGTTAACGCTGCTCCTTCGGCCCCTTAAGATCAAAGACATTGTCATCTCCAATCAAGGAGGCGCCATCATCATCCTTTTCGAGAGAAGTTTGAGTGAGTGTTTCATAATGCTTTCAATTTTGTTTCTTATATTGAATTGTATTAGGATTCCCTAGAGAGACAAAACCTTCATTGATCGCTCAGATCACGAATCTTAAGACTATTTGTATTTGTTTTGCCCTTTATTATATTGGTTTTGAATTTTCTTGAGAATCTCTTATGTTGTTTCATGCTTGAAATTACTAGTGGAAATCCCAAATTGCATATTAGAATGACATTATTAGGATTGAGAAATTGATCATGTTGGGTAACACATAAAAAAAATAAATCAACATAGAATGCAGCATGAATTGTACTGTTAATAGGCGTGAAAAATTGATCGTTCCATTGGGGTCGACTAAACTCGAGTAGCTCAAGCTCAAAATTAGTTTGAAAAGTGTGTTTAAACTCAAGTTAATTTTGATTTCAAAAACTCTAGTTAAGTTAATATTAGCTCAAAATTATAATAAGCTCTGTTTATTATAGAATCTAAATTCAGTTTAAAACTAATTACAAGTTTATTTTTGTCTATGCAACATTAATTATGATGGAATCTAGCAACATTAATTATGATGCATTGAAAAGATAAATATTACTGTTTTATCTATGCAATCCTAACCATGTGGATATGAAAAATTACTGTTTTATCTATGCAACATTATGATATGCATTGATAAAAATATCACATCATTTTATTTTCACCCTGAATTGTTTTATGCCAAAGAAAAAGAGAATATATAATGGAATCTAGCTTCATCAATGAGAATAGTACAAAAATTGGAAAAATAAACTTTTATATTTGTGTAGTGAATAAGTAGAGCTGTTGAGTTGAATCTTAACTTCTGCTACTTTAGAATCATCTTTCTCATCAAACCACATTAATCAACTTGTTGCATAGTTATCCTTTCACAATTATTTGATGATTAAATAATTGAATGGCATAGTATTACTCTAATCTCGCAGCTTAGAATCAGTGAATTCATTAATGCAAAGCATATATTTAAAAAAATATAAATAAACCACTAATTTATTAAATGTAAAACATTTAAACAACCTTTGTTTATAGCGTCAAAAAATAATTGTATATATATACACACACACACCAACATAACTATAAGACTGTATACATGTCGAATTAAAGTCCTATTACATGTACAACCTCATAAAAAAAATTATTGGTATACCACTTAATCAATAGTCAACTTAATTTATTTTTTTGCGTAGACCCTTTCATTTTTATCTTGTTCTTTCCTAAACCATAAACCCTAAACCTCATATAATTAAAATAGAAGATAAACATATATAGATTCATCTGGGATGGACTCTAGAATTTAATTTTGATTTTTTTTTTCGAATTAAACACTCTGGGTAAAAAACTACTATTAATAGACCAAAAAGATATTAATGAATGAAACATAACAGAGGCTCAATAGAAAAAAAAAAAGAAAAAAGAAGAAAAAAGCCAGCTATGAGTATCTTTAAAAGTGAAAGAGAATTTTATGCAAATATAATTATAAATTATTTTAAAAACCTTTTAAAAAAGTGAGAAATAGACTAAAGTTTAAAAAGAAAATTTTATAAGAGGTTAAGAATCCGTCAAAAGCATGCAAGTTGTGTTTGCCGCGTTCTAAAAAGTCCTCATTTCACACATAATGTTGCATCGAAAGAAGCCAAAACTCTAAACGCACAGTGAATAAGCCAAAGTCTCATGCAAACAAACCCTATAAATACCCTTCCATACACTCCACAACTCCACATCCCTTGCTTACTACTGCTAGTGCAGCCACAATGGCTAAGAACACCAAGCTTGTGGTTCTTGGCTTCATTCTTCTCCTAGCCATAGGTCTGTCCTCGGCTGCGAGGACCTTGAGTGAGAGTAACACGTCCGGTGGAGGTGGAGGAGGTGAAGGTGGAGGTGGAGGTGGTGGAGAAGGTGGTGGTGGATCTGGACATGGATCAGGGTCTGGATATGGCTCTGGGGGTGGTGAAGGTGGAGGAGGATATGGGAAAGGAGGTGGAGGTGGAGGTGGAGGTGGACAAGGTGGTGGTAGTGGCTCAGGATCTGGATCTGGATCAGGATCCGGATATGGATCAGGTGGTGGGGGTGGTAAAGGTGGTGGTGGTGGTGGTGGCTCCGGTGGAGGAGGTGGTGGTGGTTTTGGTGGAGGACAAGGTAGTGGAAGTGGATATGGGTCTGGATCTGGGTCTGGGTCTGGATCTGGAGAAGGAGGTGGAGGTGGAGGTGGAGGAGGACATGGAGGTGGAGGAGGAGAGGGTTCTGGTTCAGGATCTGGATATGGTGAGGGTGGTGGATATGGCAGTGGAGGTGGACATGGACGTCCTTAGAGAAAGGATGAGTAGCTCCATGGATGAGGAAAAGCACTAGGATGAGCAGCTCCATGGATTGATAATTAAGTTGAGCAGTAGCACATGGTTGTGTGATATAATAATTACATAGAAAAGCATCATCATCATGTAGTATGAGAAATAACACTACCACCTTTATTCTTATGTAGTATGAGAAATAAAACTACTGCTTCTATGCTTGCTTTCGTAGAGTTTAATTTTTTTTTCCCTTGATCGACGTTACGGTATTTTATATATATATATATATAATTTATCAAATATGTACATCTTTAAAAATCAATTCTAAAAATGTCTCTTTGCCAACCTTTAGATTATCATTTAAAGGCTAGTAGATACCCTTGTTACCAATGCCTAGAGTTCCTCTTCTTCATGAAAGTAAGGATTATTGATAAGAAAACATGTCCTGAAAATGTTCTATCACCGTTAGATCAAAATGGATAATTAATGATAAATTATATATATATATTACATGGTGGCAGAATGAATGTGATGTGGAAATGGAAGAAAGAAATAATTAAAGTTTCCAAACATTTGTAGCATGATAAAAGATAAAGCTTGTATCTATAAAAGTCCAAATTAGGATATTTTTAAATTCAATGCTTTATATCTCACCTCTAGAATAACACTAAAAAATTAAAAGAAAATGATATTTAATTTAATTTTTTTATTAATTAGTTTTATCTCAGTGAATTTTATTGTGAGAATTTGATTGTATAATACCGAAAATTCTATTATTAACACATTCAAATTTCAAGAGAACAATCATGGTCAGAGGCTAACAACAAACGTAAAAAAATATTTACTAACAAAATTTTTATAAATTAAAATTTTAAAATAATAGAAAATAAACTTCTTTTTGAAAGTAATATCTTTGAAAAAAATGATAACTTTAATTTATTTAACCATTAATTTAAATTAATAGTGTTCTTTTACATAAACTTCTCCTTTTTTCATTTATTTCTTAATAAAAAATTTTACTTATAATACTCTCAAATGTGTACATCAATCCTCATTATTTAATCACAAACATTTCAATAAATTTCCTTAAACTCTCTAAAAGTCACAAACTCGATCAATATCCAAAAAAAAAAAAGAACATCTCACAAAATGAGAAAAGACAAACAAAAAAAAATCAGTCAAACTCAAAATAAAAAAAATCATTTCAAAGATCATTAGGGAAAAAAAGTAAATAAATAAAAATGCTCACTTTACCAAGCTTTTTTCATTTAAAACCCTTCTTTTGTTCAATAAGCAATTTTACTTTTTCTGAAAAAATGGAATATGTACTTTTGTATATATACTCATACAAACCATTTACTATATTATAGTTAACCATCTTGTAAAAATGAAATTGCTTTTTTTGAGCTTTGTAATTATTATAATGTATTTTTCGATTTGTAATTAATAAATGAAGAAAAATCAAAATATATAAATATTGTGCTTTTATTAATTGGTTCATTTGGATTTTTATATGCATTTCAAGTTTAGTAAATAATAAATATTTGAAAAAAATAATATACCGGAAAAAAAAAATTTTAAATAGTATTTTCATACAATTAAATAAAAGAAAATTCTAAAGCATTTATTGAATAGTGACAAAAATATAATGACAAAACTATTCAGATCGAATTTTCATAAGATATACTTATATAATAAATGATGCGACATATAGGCAACACTTAAAACTAAAAAAAAAAAATCTAAAACTTTATTAAGATGAGCGTTTATGTGATTATAAAAAATATTTAAGGGTTAAAATATAAAAATTTAAATTTAATTAAAACATAGTTCTATGCCATTCACTAGAAGAAAGTGACAATTTACCCACGGACAATTTTGTGGGTAACACTATAAAAATCCCTGAGTAAATCTGTTTACCCAGGAAATACCCACGGATTTGAGGCCCTAGCTAAATCGCTCGTGGGTAAAATATCACCCACGAAAGTTCTTATCCCTAGGTAAATTACTCACGGATCAATCTCTGGGTACATAATTGATATCCGTAGCTAATTAATTCCTGGGATTTAATAAAATATCAGGAATTACTCATGGATTGATTCCCGGGAAAGCTCTGGGTTATCATAAGAAAAATTTCTGGCTAGGCATATGAAATTTTTTCTTAAAAAAGAAACAGATAAACTACACGTACATTGAAAATATGTCATTCACCTCTCAGAATATTTAATAAAAAAACAACCAATATTATTTGACCACTTCTCCTTGCCATTCAATTTATAATCATCTTGCTACCCCATGGCACCTTAGTTTGGCCCCTTTGAGAAATTGGACATCTGTGGAGGACCTTGAGAGGCAATTAATTCTTCATCCACTGTGATGAACTTAATTGCTCTTCTTTTAAACATTTTCTAGCTTTTCACATGTGTTAGGTTTTGTCATTTGAACAATATAGCTAGCATGATGATGATTGTAAATTACAGGGAAATTTGAAATTTTAAAATATAGCATAATTTTTTGAAGTTTGCATTTTATCTTTTTTTTTTTTTGTTTGTTCTGATAATAATTTTAGCTGAATTAACCACTGGTATAAAAATGGATTCATGAAGTTTGGAGTTTTGGTTAATTAGCCAACAACAAATATTTTAGGTGATAAAATATTAAAAATAAAATAAATTAAATAAGTTATAAACTTTATTATCTTAATAATGGAGAGTTCTTATAACACTTAATTAGAAACCGAGATTCAAGGCTAGTTGGTTTTCTACATGCACACACATATATAATTATTCTAATCATTTTAAATAAATAAAAATTAAAAAAAATAATTGGCAACATATATATATATATAATATTTGCTTAATTTGAACGAATCGAACTAAACATGAAAATTTTATAGACGGCTCAATTGTTTCAAAGTTAAATATCTACTACAAGTCATTGTGTTGACAATCTTTTGTTCTTTGTTATTATTGTTCTATGAAATGTTATAGCTAGTGGGTTTAGACTTTTTAAGTTAATCTATAGCTAGAACAACTTGTTGACAACGATGGGTAATATATATATATATATATATATATATATATATATATATATATATTTTGTATGCTTGGAAGTTTCAAAAAACTTTTATATATATGGTAAATTATTTAAATAGTGATCTAACCATTGGAATATTTTTATTTGAGCCACCAAATACTAAAAAATTTAGATTGAATATCTCAATTTTAAAATCACACATATTTTAGTCACTCATGCTTCCACCATTAATAAAAATTTGATGTGGCATAACACACCACATGGCTTTTACCATATCAGCCTTATCATAGCATCCACTAATCCTACTTAGCCAGCCATGTGACTATTTTTTAAATATATTCATTTATGATTATTATTTTTGTAAAACTATTCTTTCTCTTTTATTAAATTGATTAATTAATCAAAAAATACCCATATGGTAGAGTGGGATTACTGAGTGTTGTGGCGTGACTAACATGACAAAAACCATGTGACGTGTTATGTCATGTTAGATTTTTGTTAACAGTGTGAGCGTGAGTGAATAAAATAGGAGTAATTTTAAAATTGAGTTATCATGAAATATATATATATATATATATATATATATATATATATATATATATATATATATATATATAACCCGAATTTGATACGAAATACATCAATATTGATCCATAACATCTAATCTTTAAAATCAAGTTTTAATTGACATAATCTCCTATTAATGTAAAAGAAAAACTTAAAAAACTCACAAAACATTGGTAGAATCAAATCTAAAATGATATCCAGGAGATGGATTATGATACGAATCTTTTGATTCAATAATTGATGATGAAGACAAAATACAATATTAAATAGGATTTCTTTGACAGTTCAATAGTCTAAAACTGTCATTTTTATTTGAATCAAAAAAGAAAAAAAATAATTAGGGTAAATTATCTAAATAGTCACTTAACTTTTTGGACACTCCTATTTGAGCCACCAAACTTTAAAAAATTTTAATTGGGTACCCGAACTTTAAAATGATACCTATTTGAGTCATCAGTACTAAACTCCGTTATCGACAATCCGATGTGTCATGACATGTTTCACCATTGTGGCACATCATGATGCCACACAGATTGACACGTGGTTGAGGCCTTTTTTTTTTAATTTTTTCTTTACGCCAAACGTCTTTCTCATTTCCTTTTCCCCCTCGTGAGCCCTGACACTTATTAAAGAACCCTATCTGCCAAGTACGAAGAACCCTAATCCCCTAAATCTTCCCTCTTTGAACCCCAAGCCCTTGAAGAATCTTGCGTTAGTGAGTTGCTTCATTTTCTAAAGCCATAATAACAAATGAGAAAGATCATGTTGGTGCCCCTTTTCCTCTATTTGATTTCCTTTCCCCCTCATGTAATAGTTATATATTACTATGTTTCGATTTCTAACATTCTTTCCCTTAATTTTGCAATTGAGTTTATGTTATGTTTTTTGGTTTTTTTTTTCAATAGTTTTTGGAATAGATATGGGTTTGAAAAGTTTGGAGGCTAAAAATTAATTTACAGTCCAAAGGTGTAGCTTTATTTTATAGTTGATGTTTCAACACTGTCTAAATTATAAGATTCGAAGTTCATATGCATAGCTTCTTCATGTTAACCAAAAAAGAACAGATGATAGATGTATTCAAGGTTCTTTCCAAAATAAATATAAGTTTTCCAAAATTGATTTGGGATTGACTGAACTTGAATTTATTCACATAAAATAGACACAATTTATTGATGTGAATGAATCAAGTATCATATTTTTTGGGAATTAAATATAAACTTTTTAAAATAGCTCATTTCACTTCCCAGATGCAAATGAAAAAGCTCCCCGAAACCCAAATGAACAGGCTGAGAGAGAATAATGGATAAAGGAAATAGGAAAGGTGTTTGGCGCAAAAAAAAGGAATAAAAAAAATCTCCACCACGTGTCAATTAACGTGGCATGATCATATGCCACAACCATGAAACGTGTCATGACATGTCGGACTACCGTTAATGGAGTTACAGCCGGTAACGCAAATAGGTATGATTTTAAAGTTTGAGCATCTAGTTAAAATTTTTTAAAGTTTGGTGACTTGAATAGGAGTATCCAAAACGTTGGATGACCATTAAGATAATTTACCTCAAAAATTATGAATGTAGAGAGAAACTGTATTTTTAAGATGCTAAGATTAATTACAGATGCTTGAGAGAGCATGAAAGATAGCGAATAGTGAGTAGAGTGTAAGTGTTATTGCTCGGAAGAAGCCTAGCTCTTGAGGTGGTTGGGGTTGTCGATGATTGATGGGGCATACGCAAGAGGACATCCCATACAAGTCGCACAGCATGTAAAAAATGCAAAGTTGTCTATCCTAAATAGAACTAAGAAATACTAATAGTAACTATCTTTTTATTATCTAGCCTACCATGTAAGTGGTCAAGGTGAATCGAAAAAATAGGAGAAAACGGGTAAAACTAACAAATGCCACTAGCTAGAAAGGCAGTCAATAATAAAATGAAGGTGTCTAAGCATATATAGATTTTCCCTAGGGTTAATGATGAAGCTCTAAACAAAGTTGCACAGAATTATTACAATTAATTAAATTGAAATCAAAAGAGTTCCTACAACATGTTATTCCCTTTCTTAAAGTGAGCAACAATTAGTCCTATACAGAGTTGATATAGACCATTCAACGACCGCAATGTACTAAATGAACTCTATCTAGAAGAAACAATGGTTTGAAAAAATTGGCAATCTTTATCTAGAAGCGATTGCCCCTAATTCCATACGAAGTAAGATCAGAATCTCTCATAAAAACACAGGGACAAAATTCTCAATCACAAAGTGCCTTATTTCTTGGTTGACTCATGTTTCTTTTTAATCACGGTATGCCTATATATGGCGGATCTCTTAATCATCACTCACATACATCACTCATGAAACCCTTAGCTCTTGCTAGGATGGAATTCAAGACAAAAGAAACATACAATTGAAGTCAAAATATGAGAATACAATATATAAATTGATGAAAGATTAGAAGTCTACAACCATTGTCTTAATGTAATAACCCTAAGGTTCCTCAATGCCCAAAGACCAAAGAGCATAGCCATTCATGAAGAAGAATCATAAAATTCAAGAGATAAATAAGAACAATAAAAAAAAATTAAGATTCCCTCAATCTTCTCTATGTAAATTGATGAAGAATACCACAAATCCTCCAATGATGTCACTGAATGTGACCCTTGCCGGCTCTCTATGTGCCCTAGATCCGTTAGCAATGCTCAAATCTCGCTCCTATTGTCGAAGAAGAACCACTGCAATCCTTCCCTGCTCTTCCCTTTACTTGGTCGTCTAAAGATCCTCTTAAAACCCTTAGTAAAGCTACATGAACCCTTATGGGCGCCTTACCAGTGTAAGAACGAGGCTGTAAGAACTGCAGATGAAAGGTTAAGTGCCTTAACTTCTTAGACAGTAAGAGTCGCTTGTAAGTTCTTCTGTCTAGGTGTTTTGATTCAACTTAATGCGATAAATGCTAAACTTTAAGTGTTTCTATCTGGTTATTGCGGCCTCACTTATAAACAAAAGTTCTACGCATATGCTTGTTTACTTGACTCTTATGCCCTAGCTTATAGACATAAAGCCTGCCTGTAAACTCTTTTGTTTGACCTTTATGATCCCGTTTACAAGCATAAGCCTGCTCACAAGTCCTTCTGTCGAATTCTTACGGTCGTAAGTGCTGATCATAAGAGAGCCATAAAGTGTTTTGGCTAGCCAATTCTCTTGTTTTAGTGTTGGGAGCTTTTGCTTCATCCACTTGCTACAAAATTCCTTCATTGGGCTCTCTCATGCTGATTTTGCTTTGTCCGTAGCCTAAATCAATAAAACAACTTATTGACTATCATTTTCTTAATAAATGATCAAATACATCCCAATTGAGTGTAGAAAATAGTATAAGAACATGTACATTCACACACTTATCAATGATTTTAGAAATGTTGGGGATAGCAGGGAGACAGAAACAATTTCAAACTGGTAGGTATAACTATGGACAAGAAAAGAGGGGCGTTTATAGGTGTAATATTTAACAATATTTCAACTTATAACTAGTTTGGTTGAGTCAGAATATGTAAAATCGACTTAAGATGTAATTGTTGTACATGTAAAACCTTATCCTATAGCAAACTAAACAATATATATATATATATAGTTTTTTTACATCTACATCAAATTAAACACTTAGCTAAATAACCTAAATAGAATTCCATCTAACATTCTTCATAGCATGGCATCACATGAGATCTTATATATATTTTGTGTTGATTACTCGGTAATGAGGACGTTTCAATGTTTGGTTTAGTTTCAACGTTGCCAACTCATAAGGTAAAGCTCATAAGACAATTTTTTATTCTAAAAAAAACTCTATATTTTCTTAGAATATCCCACTCGGATAGAGGACTAGAAGTTATTTGATATCCAAACCAATTGTTCCTTAAATTGCCAGATGTTGTGTTTCACGAAAATGTGTTCCTTTTTCATACCATTTGTACTTCAAATATTTTGGATCGAGAATCCTTATTTAGACCATGAATGGCGATAAGTGTGTGAATATACTTATAATATTACTATGCCACTGACATTTGGCATGCTTATTGGATCAGATGTTTTCAAATTGGTACTTAGTTTGTGTTTTTGATGTATGTATTAGGAACTTTATTGGTCTGTTCGATCTTGTATTCATCCAATGTAACCTTGTCTAGTGCCTCATTAGCAATCCTAGAGGAAGCCTATGCTCTTGGACACCCTTGTTTCATACTTTATTAGTCCCCGTGGTCAGTGTTGCCAATTGTTTTCCTTCACTCTAATGTCTTTTCTCTGGTTTGTCAACAACACTTATATATAGTTTTTGGCAACTCATACATTATCATCCCCGCTTACTAGGGTTCATCTCCGGCACTTTGCCCTGACTCCTTGCTCTCTGCTCTGACTCCTTGCTTTCTTGCTGTCTCACTTCTCCCCCCGCTTGCAATGGCAGGTGGGGGAGGAAAATGTCCTTCCCCTAGTCCTCCTCTGCAGAAACAAGAGGAAGCTCGAGGAGGGACCAATCCAGCAATGGGCAAATCTTGGGCCCGTGTTGTTTCAGGCGAGCCAGCGGAAAACACTTTTGGTAACGAAATCATCAATAAGAAGGAAAACTTTGACAGACTGAAAAGTTTCCGACATAAACGATTCCGACCGGATGGTGATTTCTATATGAGACTTCAGGATCGTATGCAAGGAACCTTATTTGGTAAATTTCTGGGGAGATCCCTGCCTTTGGATCAAGTTAGGCTGGAGCTTGCTAGGCTGTGGAGGGAGTTCGGTAGTTTCACAGTCTCCGACTTACCAAATGGTTTCTACTACATACGGTGTCAGTCGCCGGAGATGGCAGACAAACTATTGTGGGACGGTCCTTGGACAATCAAGGGAATGGTATTGCAACTGATGCCTTGGAGGGAGAATTTTCAGCCGGCCTTTGAACGTTTAGACACGGCAGCCGTTTGGGTACAGTTCCATCATCTTCCAATAGAGTACTGGGAGGCAGAGACTCTGGAAAGCTTGGGTTCTCTGCTCGGCCGGGTTCTTAGGATAGATGACCATACTACCAATGTGAACACTCCTTCTTTGAATGTGGGGAGAGCTAAATATGCCAGATTATGTGTGGAATTGGACCTCTCTAAGCCACTTCAGAGGGGGTTGTGGATCGGCGAAGGAGAGGATGAGACACTGGTTGCGATCCTGTATGAACGGCTTCCTTCGTTCTGTTTTAAATGTGGGCGAATTGGTCACATAAGTAATTCTTGTTCTCAGCCTTCTTCCATGGAAGATGTTAATGATGAGGAAAATGTAAGGAAGGGACCTGAGGCAGCAGAGAATCCTCAAAACATGCAAGTGGAATTGGTTCCAATCAGCCACGATAAAGGGGAATGTTCTCACAGAGTAGAGGAACCTGAATTGATTGAGAATTCTGGGGAAGGTGATGAGTTTGGCACTTGGCTATTAGTGGGACCTCGACGGGGCCGGGGACGGGGCGGTGGCCGGGGAGGAGCCAGGAGCTTCACTGCTAATTGGCAACAGAGGGAAGAGCTGGTTCCTGGACTTCATCGCCACGTGTCAAAGCCAGGTGTCACTCGGACTCCACGTGGAGGAGGTCGTCAGATACGTGGTGGTAGGCAGGGTTGGCTTCGAGATGAAGCAGGAACAGATCCCGAGGAACCTTGTGAAGAGCGTAACTTTGTTCAGGAACCTAACCCTAATCCTTCCCCTCATTTCAGCCCGCCGTCACCTCCCAACGGATACCCTAGTTCTGATCTGGAGCGTCCTCAACAGGTGGCGGATGGAGTTATCGTTGAGTCTCAACGGTTGGAAAAATTGGGAAGTGGTTTGGAAGATCACCCAGTTTCTGTGCCGCTTTGCCTTGTCACTTCCCTTAATCAGGATGGGACTGAGGCTCGAAGAGATGGCCACATGGCGAAATCTCATGATCAATTGGTCGACTTGGTTTCACAAGCTTTGCGATCGGCAGTGCATAACCAAAATCCGGCGCCGATGGAGGAATCTAACGATGATTTCAACTCTAATGACATCTTCGATGATGACATGCCTCTAGTACAAGTGCGAAGGATGCTAAATTAGAAGCGATAGCACGGAGAGGGAAAATGAAAGTCCCCACTTGCATGAAGAAAGGAAGGATGGAAGGACCTAGTGATTACTCTGGAGACTCCTGATTTCTTCTTTTTCATGCCTTGCTCTTAATTTCTATGTTGTTTTATTCTTTAACCATTTTGTTTGTCTATTTCTTTATGACTTTAGAACATTTTAAGATCTTGTGTTGGAATTGCAGGGGAACGACGAGGCCAGAAAAAGTCTATAGGATTACAACCCTTATGAAGACTCTCAAGCCCATGATTGTTTGCTTAGTTGAATCCAGAGCTAATTTGGATCGGACTTTGCGTTTTTGCAGGAAATTCTCTAAAGATTGGGAGTGGGCTGCCATCCCCGCCAGCGGCTTATCTGGAGGGATTATAACTCTTTGGAAGCGGGAGGTCGGACAGGTCACTCCTATTGCCTTCACTGTTAATTCCCTTCATCTTGCTATTTCTAATGTTCACCTTAAAGGTTGGGTGTTATCGGTAGTTTATAATTCTCAGGTTATTCATGTCCAGAAATATGTTTGGCATGTGTTATCTTCTTTATCCATTCTTAATCTTCCTTGGATCTTGATGGGTGATTTCAATGCTGTTTTAAACCCTGATGAACACAAGGGTGGTAGTTTTGATCATTATAAGGTTAAATCCAAATATTTCAATGATTTTGTTTCTGATAATCATCTGCTAGATCTAGGGTTCCAAGGTGCTCCATTTAGGCGGTGTAATAATCAAATGGGCCTAGCTAGACGCCGGGCCCGTTTGGATCGTTTCCTTGCTAATGATGCTTGGGTTTCTCGGTTTGACTCTTATTATAACAAGCACCTTCCTAGAACCACTTCGGATCATTGCCCTTTATTTCTTGATTGCAAATATTTCTCTGTGGGTCATAAAAAGACTGTTTTTCGTTTTGATAATTTCTGGTTTGACTATAATGGTTGCCACCAAGTTGTTTTTTAAAGCTTGGAATCATAATTCCAATGGCACTCCTATGCATATGTTTAGTCATCTTCTTGCTCGTACCAGAATGCATCTCTTGAATTGGAAAGTTACTAATTTAACTCCTTTGGATGATGCCATTACTGCCACTTGAACATGATATCATCACGCTAGAGAACCTAGAAGTGGATCATTGTAATGCCGATGATATTAATGTTTCTCTCGGGGCTTTGTATAATAAGCATTCAGCACTTTTAAAGCGAATGCTATTAAATGGGCTCAGCGTGCTAAACTCTTGTGGCTTAGATATGGGGACCTTAATTCTAAATTTTTTCACAATCATGTCAAGATTAGAACCCATAAGAGCAAAATTTCAGCCATTACCGATGATCTTGGCAATACTCTTCTTGAATGGCATGCCATTGCATCTCGCTTTTTATAATTTCTATAGTAGGTTGTGGTCTTCTGAGAATACTCTGGATATTTCTGAGCTAATGAGTAGAATGCCCAATGACTTGCCTAAGTTGAATGATGCTGATAGGGCTCTGCTCATTAAGCCCATTTCCATGTCTGAAATTTTTTCAACTCTTAAATCTATGCCGAAAGGCAAAAGCCCCGGCCCTGATGGCTTAAACGTAGAGTTTTATCTCTTCTATTGGGAGGTAGTGCAAAATCCCCTTTATGAGGCAATTAGGCATTTCTTCCAAACAGCTACTATTCCCAGCTCTTGGGGGAGGAGCTTTATTGCTCTCATTCCTAAGAACGACTCTCCTAGCAAAGTTAGTGACTATCGGCCTATATCTTTGTGTAATGTGTGTTATAAACTTATTACTAAAATTTTAAGCAATAGGCTGAAATTAGTCATTAACAAGCTTATTGGGCCTGAACAAACTGGTTTTCTTGCTGGCAAGTCTACTTTCGATAATATCATTGCCCTTCAAGAGATTGCACATTCGCTTGAATATGACACCCAGGCTCTCCCAAGGATGTTGCTCAAAATTGATGTAGAAAAAGCCTATGATACATTGGAATGGACTGCTATCCTTGCCACACTTAGACTTATGAATTTTCCTGAGGTATGGATTACATGGGTCCGTAGCCGCCTCTCTTACGCTTCTTTCTCTTTTCTGATTAATGGCCAGTCTACTCCATGGTTCAACAGTCAAAGAGGGGTAAGGCAAGGGGATCCTATCTCCCCTTTTCTCTTTCTTTTGGTTTCACAGAACCTTTCTGCAATCCTTAATTATGCTTTGAGTCATAATATGATCCCTGGGTTTGATTCTAGGCTAGCCAATAATTTCAATCATTTGATGTTTGCGGATGATCTAATTGTCATCACTAAAGCCTCCCGTACTGCAGCTAGAAATTGCAGCTTGTGTTTTCACCTTTACAAAACCCTCACCGGTCAAGCATATTAATTTTCATAAATCTGTTTTTTTCCCTAGTTGGTGCAATAGAAGAATCAGGAATAGACTTCTCTCTATTTTGAATATGCAAACTGGAACCTTCCCTTTTAAATATCTTGGAGTCTTGATTTCCCCTAGTAGGCTTAAAGTCCATCAGTTTCAGACCTTAGTTGAAAGAACTAAGCATAGATTGAACTCTTGGAATGCTGCTACTACTTCCCTTGCAGGTAGGGCAGTCCTTGTCAATTCCACTCTTATGTCTATCCCGGTTTATCCTCTCTCCTGCTACCCTATTCCTGTTACCATTCTGGACTCAATTTCAAAATTAGCCAGGAACTTTCTGTGGGGTAAAGGCACAGCTGGTGGCAGTTTTCATTCCATCAATTGGAACACTGCTACACTTGGGAAAGCTGAGGGAGGTCTGGGGATCAGAAACTTAAGGATTGCTCAAACTTCCCTTATGGCCAAAAATGTTTTCTCGATGCTTAACAGGGACAATAAAATGTGGGTTCACATTGCTCACATTAAGTATGGGGATTTCAATATTTGGGACAGACCTAAGACTGGTAAAATTTCTTGGTTTTACAGGATGCTTTATAAGACTGCGGCAAAAGTTAGACCTAACATTGTTATTGCTTCATGTAATCCAAACGATACTGATTTTTTTAATCAACCTTGGATCTTTGATGCTCCTATCTCTTTAAAGCCAACTTATGTTGATATTAATTTGCTGGATGCCAACCTTAGCATAAATGATTTCTTGAGAAATAATCAGTTTGATAAGGCGGTCTTGAAATGGTTTTTGGACCCTCTATAGATTGGAATCTGCTAAATGATATAACCTTTGATTCCAATAATTTTAATTGTTGGAGATGGAGGTCTAGTGCTTCTTTTGGGAAACTTTCTTGCCATATTTACAATCATTTAAACAAAGCTCTTGCCGATGAGAATGAAAATTGGAATGGGTGGCATAAATTGTGGAAATTGCCGGCTGCTCCAAGGGTTAAAACATTCCTTTGGAGAGCCTTACATGGCGAGTTCCTACATATGGGTATCTCTATAGCCTTAACATTGGTCCCCAAACTCTTTGCCCCTTACGTGGACCGGTTAATGAAACGCTTGGATCATCTAGTCAATGATTGCAGGATAATCGATGTTGTTGGCAGCTAGTGACTATGTATACAGAGTTGGAATTGTCATAACTTGGGTAATGTACTTGGAGGGAAGGTGGCTCACAATGCAGTGGCAGGATAATCAGGTTAATTACCGATTTTTTCAAACTCTTGTGGCTACTGTGACTTGGAGCATGTGGAAGGCAAGATGTGATCTTGTTTTCAGCAATAGGAGGTATCAACCACTTCAAATTTTTAAGGAGGCTCTGCACATAACAAAAAGTTCTTTTGAAGCAATCAAAGGGAAACTCAGGGAGTACATGCAAAACTCAGTCTTTGGAAATCAACTTAATGTTTTTTGTGATGCTTCTTGGATTTCTAATGAAGATTCTTGTGGTGTAGGTTTTATAGTCACTAGAGGTCAAAGCACAATTATTTTGGCTGGCGCAAGCTCGACATTTGCAAAATCTAATATTCATGCCGAGCTGATGGCAATCTGGATGGCTCTGGATCAATGTACTAGGCAGAGATTGAAACCGGACCGGGTGTGCTCTGACTGCATCATGGCCCTGGAAGAACTGCAGAAAGACATCACTAGTTCTGGTGCAGATGGAGAATTTGAGGTTCGAACTCTTAAAAGGTTGATCAAGGAAGATCTTCAGATGGAGGTTGCTTATTGCCCGAGGGAGCTCAACTTGGTAGCAGATGCATTGGCAAATTTTGGAAGGCGAAATCCGACACTTTCCTTGTTTCACAGGGGTCACGACCGCCCTCGTTGGCTTGAAGACATTACTAGTCTAGCTGGTTTTAGCTTTGACTAGCTCTTTTTCTTTGTGTCTTTGTTTTAGTTTCTTGTTTGTTTCAGCTCTTGTTTGAGCTCCTTTTGACCAAAAAAAAAACAACACTTATATATAAGCTAGATAGTGAGATAAAAAGTTAGTACAAATATTTCCTGGTTCCTGTGGGATCGACAAACGTACATTTATGCACAGTATACTATTTGTACGGTAGAGGCATTTCGGCAAGAGTGGCATAAGTTTATCATAATAAGGGAAAGACTACTTCAGGAGCTAAGTTTATGTGTAGATAAATCCATTTTTTTGGTGTTAAATAGTCCTCTAGGTAATAGTACGAAAAGATATTAAGTATTTTGATCTAGTTTAGTTTTGTACAATCTAAGTCAGATTACTTCGTTTTTGGTCCATTTTGATGGTATAGTAATCGCAGGGCCGGCCTTTTTTAAAAGCGATTAATTCTCTCAAGGCCATTCTTTATAGCCAATTTAAACTCAAAAAATTTAGGTCTCTTGAAGTAAATGATTGGCTTCGGAATGGCTGGTGCTTCTTTCTCAACATCATTATACCTTTTCAACTGCTTGAAGATTTGGGCTTGCTCGGTTCTGATGAGATCGAGTGAGAAAAGAAGAAGAGGAGAGAGTAGAACACCGGAGTTGAAGACAAGTAAACACTTATGACAGATAAGTAGGAGAGTGGTTCATATGTGTTACTTGACTTAATTCAGAACATAATTAAAGCTATGGTCTTTGAATAGAACTTACACAAATACCCGGACAGAAAGTAACAGACAAAAGGTACATGGGTTTTTTTTTTTCCCATGCACGTACGTACAAGTTTGGCATCCTTAAGCCTTTTTACATTAAGAAATATAACCATAATCACTGGCACACTTTCAAATTAAGTAACATAAAATTCTCCTTGCTAGTCTTCACTTGCGCCTGATCTCCATATATCATTCCAACCTCAGTCATTCTCTTTGATGAACTAGCATAACTACACAGATCTTAATCAACATCAACAGTTCTAAACCTACTTACTAATGGGCTTATGGATCCTAGAGTTCATTTTGAGCTTTTGATGGGAATTTTCTCATTGATCATTCTGATCATTACAAGAAATTGATTGGATATATTCTCTACCAGACAGTATTACCCAGAGCAAGTATTAGGTTTGTCATGTATAAATTGAGTCAGTTTTTGGCTCATCGTCAAGTGCATCATTGCAGGCGACATATTTGTTAGATTAATCATGCTGGATTAGTTATTCCACGTGTTTTTTATTGCATGAATATGTGTGCATTAGTCTGCATGACTTTGTGTGTGCATGAGTTTGTGTGCATTAAAGTCAAGGGAGAAGGTTTGAACGAGTCAGTTAAAGTCACGTACTCTTTGGTCATTGTATAGTTTGGTCAAAGCAAGACATGGCATGAATGTAGGGCATGTTGTTATGTAACTGCTGATAGGTTAATATTATATAAAGGAAGAAAAGGCAGAGAAGTTTAACACAGCAAAAAGAATAACTTCATTGTCTCTCACGTTGTATTTAGAAGAACACAAAGATTGGTTCCAACAAGTGGTATCAGAGCCCACAACGTTGATCCTACCGAAATGTCGGAGCATGGAACCGGTTCTTCTTCAAGATCTTCATCTGCACCTAGTTTCCGCGACCAAGGTGATGGCAGTGGCGGAAGTGGCAACGACAGCCACAACGTTGTGGTGCAGCGAGTAGTGAAGGAGACGGCGGGCACAATGGTTTATCCAATGTTGACCCGCACGAATTATGGTGATTGGTCTCTTCTAATGAGGGTAAACTTGCAGGCACAAGGGTTGTGGGATGCGATCGAATCCGGAAAAGCTGACTACCGAGATGATCGAATGGCATTATCTGCCATCCTTCGAGCCGTGCCATCTGAGATGTTGTCAACTCTCGCCGTCAAGGACACGGCCAAGCAAGCATGGGATGCTGTGAAGACCATGCGAATGGGTGCTGAGCGTGCGCGAGAGGCAAAGGCGCAGACGTTGCGTGCAGAATTTGAGTCCATCAAGTTCAAGGACGGCGAAACGGTCGATGACTTCGCCATGCGACTCACCGGTCTAGTAAACAACCTGAGAATCTTGGGTGACGATATTGATGACGAAAGGGTTGTGAAGAAGTTCCTTCGTGTCGTTCCTCCGAGGTATACACAGGTCGCGATCTCCATCGAGACACTCGTCGATCTCAAAACGCTCACCGTGGAGGAACTCACAGGACGTCTCAAAGCTGTTGAGGAGCGCTATGAGCTCGGCAGCAACAACGGTGGCACGAGCAGTAAACTATTCTTTACTGAGGAAGAGCGATTTGTTCATCAGAAAAAGAGAGAACTCAGCGAGGGTTCTTTTAGTGGAGACAAAGGAAGCAGCAGTGGTGGTGACAATCGTCGTCGTGGCAAGCAACGCGGGCGTGGCCGCGGTATGACAACTGGTGGCCGTGATATGACCAAGGTCAAGTGTTTCAACTGCAACATCTACGGTCATTATTCGAAGGAATGTCGAAAACCACGCCGCGAACGCAAGGAGATGGTCAATCTTACGCAGGTTCAAGACGACACACCGGCATTATTAATGGCTGAGCATTGTGATCTCGTCCAAGTGGCTGAAGATGCATCGGAGATGGTGTTTCTTAATGAAGAGAAAGTGTTTCCAGTTGATACTGGTAGTGATGTGTGGTACTTCGATACGGGGGCTAGCAACCATATGACTGGAGCCAAGGAGAAGTTCACGTCACTTGATGAATCAGTAAAAGGCACAGTGAAGTTCGGAGATGGCTCGGTCGTGGAGATCTGCGGAAAGGGCACTGTTATGTTTCAATGCCAAAACAATGAACATAGGGTGCTTACTGAGGTGTATTTTATACCTCGGCTTCGCAGCAACATCGTCAGTTTGGGCCAGCTTGATGAGAGCGGATGTAAGGTCGTCATCGAGCATGGGGAGCTGTCAATTTATGATCGCGAGCGAAAGCTACTCGCACGAGTTGTACGTTCCAAGAACAGGTTGTACACTTTATCCTTGAACTTAGCTTCACCTGTGTGTTTGTTGACAAAAGCAAATGAAGTGGCGTGGCGTTGGCATGCACGATATGGTCATCTCAACTTTCGCGCATTGCATGATCTGAGCGCCAAGCAGATGGTGAAAGGTATTCCCGTCATCAAACAAGTGGAGCAACTTTGCAGCGGATGCATGGTTGGTAAGCAACATCGCAAGCCGTTTCCTCATGCTACGACGTATCGTGCCGAGCATCAACTTGAGTTAGCACATGGTGATTTGTGTGGTCCAATCATACCGGCGACACCAGGAGGTAAACGATTTTTTCTTTTGATCGTTGATGATCACAGCAGATATATGTGGATCGAGGTGCTTAAATCCAAGGATGAGGCGTTAAACCATTTCAAAAGGATCAAGGTAGCTGCTGAAAATGAGATGGGTGTCAAACTTCGGGCATTCCGAACTGATCGTGGGGGAGAATTCAATTCTATGGAGTTTGGCGACTATTGTGATGAGTTGGGGATTAAACGATACACTACTGCACCCTACTCGCCTCAACAAAACGGTGTCGTTGAACGGCGCAACCGGATGGTCGTGGAGATGGCCCGAAGTCTGCTGAAAAGCATGTGTGTACCTTCTATGTTCTGGGGCGAGGCGGTGAAGACTGCAGTGCATATTCTAAACCGATCACCGACGCGAAGCCTTAATGGGAAAACACCTTATGAGGCGTGGTACAGAAGAAAGCCAAGTGTGCACTACCTTCGTGTTTTTGGCTGCGTCGCGCACGTGAAGAAGATTGGCCCCGGTGTGACGAAGCTGTCGGATAGATCCACGCCGATGGTGTTTCTCGGTTACGAAGAGGGATCTAAAGCTTATCGCGTCTACGATCCAGTAGCTAAGAAGTTACACATAACACGAGATATTGTGTTTCAGGAGGAGAAGAAATGGGATTGGGCATCAACCTCAACTGAATTCATTGATGGAGGTGATGATTCTTTCACAGTTGGGTATATAACTAATCATGTAACAGGTGCTCCAGTTAACATTGATGAAGGTGAGTTGGGACGACCAATGACAAATCTGAATTCATCATCAACTTCTGTCACATTGGACGATGTTGAGGGGAGGATACAAACTACCAACATGTCACGCGACTCGGAGGGTGCACCTCTGCGATATAGGATGGTGTCAAACATCTATGACACAACCCAACCAGTGACGTACGAAGATGACACTGAACACAACGAGTATTGTTTTTTGGCTGCCGAGGAGCCCGTTAGCATTAAGCATGCACTGAAAGAAGTATGCTGGAAGCGCGCCATGGATGAAGAGATGCAGTCCATCCGCGACAACAACACATGGGTACTTGCAAACCTCCCTGCCGGACACAGAGCCATCGGACTCAAGTGGGTGTTCAAGGTTAAAAAAGATCCTGCAGGTAACATCATCAAGCACAAAGCTCGTTTGGTCGCGAAGGGTTATGCTCAACGACAGGGGGTGGACTTCGACGAGGTATTCGCACCGGTGGCGCGTATAGAGACCGTGCGACTCTTAATTGCGCTAGCAGCTCATGGTGGTTGGCAAGTTCATCATATGGATGTCAAATCTGCGTTTTTAAATGGTGAACTCGCTGAGGAGGTGTATGTGCAGCAACCTCCTGGTTATGTCGAAGAGAAGCATGAGCACATGTTTTTCAGGCTGCGCAAGGCTCTATATGGCTTACGGCAAGCTCCGCGGGCGTGGAATTCCAAGCTCGACAGCTCATTGTCATCGTTGGGTTTCGAGAGGAATCCTTTGGAGCATGCCGTGTACAGGAGGACAAAGAACAACACAGTCTTGCTTGTAGGGGTATACGTTGATGACTTAATCATTACCGGCTCACGTGTTGACGACATCACTGAGTTTAAGGATCAGATGCAGAAGTTGTTCAACATGAGTGATCTCGGCTTCTTGAGCTATTACTTAGGAATTGAGGTAAAGCAATATGAAGATTCAATCACTTTGTGCCAAAGTAGCTACGCACACAAGATATTGGAACACTCTTGCATGACTGGCTGCAACCCTTGTTTGACCCCAATGGAGAGTGGATTAAAGTTAAGTAAAAGAGATGGTAGTTCCACAGTAGATGTCACTAAGTTTCGCAGTATAGTTGGGAGTCTACGATATCTGGTGAATACCAGGCCGGATATCGCCTACGCTGTAGGCATTGTCAGCCGGTATATGGAGGTACCTACGATGCAGCACATGGCAGCCGTCAAGCATATTCTAAGGTATGTGAGTGGCACTATCGGTTTCGGGTGTTGCTATAAGAAACATGGTGTGCTGGAGCCTGAGTTGGTTGGGTTCAGTGACAGCGATCTTGCCGGTGATTTAGACGATCGCAAGAGCACAACCGGAATGGCATTTTTTCTTGGTACAAGTCTTATCACATGGGCGTCACAGAAACAGAAGATCGTCGCACTCTCATCGTGTGAAGCGGAGTATATTGCAGCAGCAACGGCTGCATGTCAAGGGGTGTGGCTCAGCCGACTTCTCGGAGGTTTGAAGGGCATAGTACCTTGTAAAGTCAAGCTGTTAGTAGACAATAAGTCGGCAATCGATTTATGCAAAAATCCTGTACATCACGACCGTAGCAAACATATCGACACGAGATTTCACTTCATTCGTGAATGTGTCGAAGATGGCAAGATAGTTGTGGCACATGTTAGCACCAATGAACAGCTTGCTGACATTCTGACGAAGGCTCTCGGACGCACCAAATTTATTGAAATACGACAGAAGCTGGGTGTGACTGAGGTGAAATCAAAGCACCATGATTAAGGGGGTGATTTGTTAGATTAATCATGCTGGATTAGTTATTCCACGTGTTTTTTATTGCATGAATATGTGTGCATTAGTCTGCATGACTTTGTGTGTGCATGAGTTTGTGTGCATTAAAGTCAAGGGAGAAGGTTTGAACGAGTCAGTTAAAGTCACGTACTCTTTGGTCATTGTATAGTTTGGTCAAAGCAAGACATGGCATGAATGTAGGGCATGTTGTTATGTAACTGCTGATAGGTTAATATTATATAAAGGAAGAAAAGGCAGAGAAGTTTAACACAGCAAAAAGAATAACTTCATTGTCTCTCACGTTGTATTTAGAAGAACACAAAGATTGGTTCCAACAATATTATCATCTATTGAGATATCTTAAAGGCAATCCTGATATAATCATCATTTGCAGGGGCGTTTCAGCTCAAAGGCAGTCGATCGCAAATGTTGATTTGGCAACATGTCATGATTTTAGATATTTTGTATACAGTTTTTGTGTATTTCTTGGTGATCCTTCAGTCTTTTGGAAGGCTAAACAGCCGATTACTGCTGCCAACTCTTCTGCTAATGTCGAATATCGAGCTTTAGCAGTTACCACAAGTGAGATTGTTTGGATTCAGTAACTTAGCTGATTTTCACTTAAGTTGTTCTATGCCATTAATTGCTCTCGTTTTTGTGATAATCATGTTGCCCTTTATATTGCTTTTGATCCTATCTTTTATGAGCTTATCAAGCATATTGAAATTGACTATCATTTTATACAAGTGATTAAGTTCCTGCCTATTCGCTCTCAAACTTAAACTTAATAATCATTTGCTTGCAAATGCTTTATCTTTTCTTGTATTGTCAAACTTGCTATCTAAGATGTCCCCGTGAAGACAATCCATTGCCATCCTTAATTAGTGAGAGTATATATAATATATAGGATGGTTAGTTGCCAGCATCATTATAGCTAATAATGCTTTGTTAATTAGGATAATACTTTTTGTTATTATGAGTTTGTTATTTCACTTATGTAAAGCCATTCTATTTGTATTCTTTATTATTAGCCATAAGAAAGTGAACCTTTCTCTTCAAATTTCTTCCTTGCTTTTCTTCATTCCTCCGTTTTGTATAATATAATATAATGTAATATAAAATAATATAATATGATGTATGTTTTTGTATATGAAAGTTAAGCCTTTCTCTTCAAATTTCCAACTCTTCATGCCTCTGGTTTGCAATATATAAACAATATAATATAATATAACATATGTTTTTACTATATTTAACACTTTTTTTTCAAACTAAAAGAGTGGTTGATCTAAAATGAATTTATAGGTATATGTTTGTCATTGTCAATTAATAGAGATGAAAGAGTTGCCAATGTGCAGAGACTTGAGTTCATAATAGGCAAATGGCTACATTTATGTGATAATACTAACATGAAAAAATTAGCCTTCTTTTTTTTCAACATAGTTTTAATTTTCTTTTTTTTCTAGTTTTAAAAGACTACAAATTTATATATACTTATAAATGACGCAACAAAGGCAAAGGTGTGGAATTTTTGCTATGGTATCTATGGAGAGTACACCTTTTGGAAGTGGAGGACAAACAACTCCAGCTGTTTATTTATTTTACTTCAAACATTTTTCTTTTCTTTAATTATTGTCCGTCATTGATGACCTTGATAATTTTGTTTTTCATATGAATATCAATGTTAATGAATATGTTATTATTTTTTTCCAAAAAAAATAATCTGCTCCATCTTAATTGTTTAAATGATAAATGAAATAAAATTTCACGGTTAAATTGTGGTACATATGCAGAGGCGGCTATGAAAAACACCAATCTATATATGCCATGTTTTTGTTGGCTTATACCCAAAAGAGAATTGGCTCCCGTTGAAAAATGAATGATAAATAGTAAAGCATAATAATATTGAAATGAAAACTAATTTTCTTAAACATTTCTTAAATCAAGATATTGAATTCTAAGGCTGAATAAATGCAACCAATTTATTCCACAAAAGTTATATGGTATAAGGAACGATGAGAAAATGTATAATATCATTTTCTTTTAATAAGACTAATATCATATATATATATATATATAAAGAACATTTTTTTTAATTACGTAGGGGAGAATAAAGTAGAATTTGTTTTTATTTTAACCATATAATTATCATTGAACCATTTTAATTTGTTTTTGCATGTTAACTCCTTTAAATGTTATCTAAAAACTAAATGATCATTAAAATTTTTAAAGCATAATTATACATCTATCGTCAAAAATATATAATTCCGTAAGAAATTTATTTTCATACAATTTCTAATGAAATAGAAAAGAATATATATATTGAAAGTTTTATTTTCAAACCCTTATCTTTATTCATCAGTCCTCCTGACCACATTCCCAAATCTTATCCCACATGAAAGATGGAAAATGATATCTCCTGTTTCATTAATATCAAACAGTGAATAAGCCAAAAAAAAAACTCATGCAAACAGACCCTATAAATACCCTTCCATCCATTCCACAACTCCATATATTTTTGCCTCTACTTCTAGTGCCACTACTACTACCACAGCCACAATGACTAAGAGCACAAAGCTTGTGATTCTTGGCTTCATAATCCTTCTAGCAATAGGTCTGGCCTCTGCATCGAGGATTTTGGGCGAGACTTCGAGTGGAGATGAACAAGGTGGTGGTGATTCCTGTGGAGGACAGGATGGCGGAAGTGGATCTAGGTCTCATTCTGGTTCTGGACAAGGAGGTGGAGGAGGACAAGGAGGAGGAGGAGGTGGTGGCTCTGGTGGAGGACAAGGTGGTGGAAGTGGGTTTGGCTCTGGATCTGGCCAAGGTGGTGGAGGAGGAAAAGGAGGAGAAGGTGGTGGTGTTGGTTCCGGTGGAGGAGGTGGTGGCGGTTCTGGTGGAGGACAAGGTGGTGGAAGTGGGTTTGGATCTGGTTCTGGTTCTGGTACTGGACAAGGAGGTGGAGGAGGACAAGGAGGAGGAGGTGGAGGTGGTGGTGGTTCTGGTGGAGGACAAGGTGGTGGAAGTGGGTTTGGGTCTGGATCTGGCCAAGGTGGTGGAGGAGGAATAGGAAGAGGAGGTGGTGGTGGTGGTTCTGGTGGAGGAGGTGGTGGTGGTTCCGGTGGAGGACAAGGTGGTGGAATTCAAATTGGAATTGGAATTGGAATTGGATCTGGTTCTGGACAAGGAGATGGAGGTGGAGAAGCAAAAATGACAGCTGGTTCAGGATCCGAATATGGTGAGGGCGGTGGATATGGACATCCTTAGAAGAATGATGAGTAGGTCCCATGGTCAATATTATGCACGTTAAGTTGAGTATCAGTGCATGGTTAGGGGATATTATTTTTAGTGTGCATCATGTATTATGGAAAAGATAAAACTACTGCTCTTGTGTTTGCTTTGTATGGAATTTTTCTTTCTTTTGATGTATGCTGTGTTTCACTTGATTTTCATATTGAACGTAAGCGCATAAAATGGTGGTGAACTTTTTTGTAAAAATAAATAAATAAATAAATAAATAAATAAATAAAATGGATAATCCACTACTACTACTTTATCAAGAAAGCTGGTGGTAAACTTTGGTGTGATATGAATAAAATGAATAATTAAAATTTTTAAATGATAGCGGTTTGATTAAATCTAAAGTAAGCTTGCATCTGTAAAAGTTCAAAATGTAATAATCTAAATTAAATTCGTTATACCTCATCTTTGGTTTGTTGGAAATTTAACAAAAATAATAATTTTAGACCTTTTTTTTTCTTAGTTTTATTTTTATAAAATTTATTGTTTAATATTAAAATTATATTATTAACATTCGATTATATAGTCGTTTGACTGGATAACTTGTGTCATAAAAAATAAGTATTATTTAGAGTAAAAATAAAACATCTTTTTATGCTTGGTTTTATATATCATATATATGTATAATATGAACATTGAAAACTGTTAGTGCATGTTTATTTTAGGGAAAATTATTTATAAATCCCTCAAGAGTTTCCCTTTTCCTCTGCAGTCCCACTGACTTTTGCACTTCCTCTGCAGTCCCTGCTTTTCACGCGTAATACCTTTTAGTCCCTACCGTGACAACCGTGAGTGTATTTTTTTGAAAATGGCAAAAGTGCCCTTGCTTTTCATTCCCGCCCAATCACATCAAGAATTCTCCCGAGGCTCCTCTCCATCATATTCACTATACTTCATCTTCATCTCCATCTTCATTCTATTTCTCCTCTTGTTCTTTTCTGTTCTCTCGCAGTGATCTTGTCGTTGTCCTCACAGATTAATCCACAGGTAAGCACTGTCTGCATTTGGGCTCCATCATGTTGTATTTGTTTTTGTTTTTTTACCCAAACACCGACGTCTACGCAGGTGTTAGCCACAATGGAGACATTTTGTGCCGTTGCTCGCTTCAAAGGCGAAGGACGGCTACTACAATTCACGGTCCTGACAGCCTGGGAGGTTGTTGTCGCAGAGATCTGCGAGCGATGGGCTTTGGATCCATCTCGAGTCGTTGTGAAGTTTGTCACGCCCGACGCGTACAGCACGGTTTGCCCAATTGAGTCGGATGTGGATTTCCAACGCATGTGCCAAATACATCATACCTTCAAGAAGAATGTGGTGGACATCATCGTTAACGAAGTCGGTGGGGCGCGGAAACTGACCAATAACATCTCCTTACCACCCACGTAATCCAAAGAACAAAGATAGCTCTTACTATGGTCGTGTGTATTGTGTATTACTGGCGATTTCCGGCGGGAATACGTTTCTGTGTAACCTATTGATTTTCCGTGTAATCTAGAGTATTTTATGAATTTACTGTGTATTAAATTGATTATCTCGTGTAACTTACATCTTTTACGTGTAGTATATATCTTTTGTGCGTAACATATGTACTTTACGTGTAATATATAGCTTTCTGTGTAAGATACTTGCTTTCTTATGTATTCCACTTTGCTTTTGTGTGTATTATATCGCCCGTGAAATATTCGTAATATACCTAACGCATCGCCATCCGCAGGGAGTCTAAATCAGAAAGCATGAATGCGGACAAGGAGTCATTCTCGTCCCAATATCGTCCCGCAGGTGCGCTCAGTATTACTCCATGTTCACAAACATTTGATGGCTCCACATTGCAAGTAGGGCACCGGTTCGATGGTGTTGACAACTTCAAGGATGCCTTGCGCAGCCATGCAATAAGGAACAATTTCGACTTTACATTCATAAAGAACGGCAAACTTCGCACGACTGTGAGGTGTGCTTCGCCGGATTGCCAGTGGCGTGTCCACGCATCCAAAGAGAAGAACGAAGAATCTTTCCGAGTGAGGACAATGCAAGGGACGCACACTTGCGCCGGGGGGGCATCGGAACGACAGTCCACCCGAAAGCTAGCAAGTCGGGGACCGTATTATGCGGAGACTAAAAGAACGGCCATTGTATCGCGCCATCGACATACAGAAGGACATCTTTCGTGAGCACGGCATGCGATTACCATACAAACGTGTATGGATGGGTAAGGAGGTCGCTCGGTCTGCCATTCATGGCAGTGAGGTGAGCAGCTACGACTTGTTGTTGTGGTACGCAGACAAAGTGGCTGCGATGAATCCCGGTAGCGTTGTCACGGTTGACAAGGACGGAGAGCGATTTAGACTTGCCTTCTTCTCTTTTCGGGCTTCTTTAGTCGGTTTCAAAAAGGCGTGCAGACCATTGTTATTTGTTGACGGAACGCACTTGCTCGGCAAGTGCGGCGGGATACTACTGGGGGCAACCGGCAAAGATGGGAATGAAGGCTTCTTCCATGTGGCATTTGCAATTGTTGACAACGAAACAGAAGACAATTGGACTTGGTTTCTGGCCACACTCGGTGAGGCAATATACGGTGAAGGCGATTACTCCGAAATTATTACATTTGTATCGGATCGGTCGAAGGGTCTTATAAACTCGATTGCGAGAGTGTTCCCATCGTCAGCGCATGGGTATTGCCTACGACATTTGGAGGCAAACTTCATGAAAGCGAATGCTAAAGTTGGCAAAACGTTGCGAGAGCATTGTTGGGCTATAATTGTGAAAATTGTGTACGCGTACACATCGAAAGAGTTTGACGATGCCGTTTACGAGCTGGCAATGACATCGCCAGAGGCCCATGATTGGTTACTGCATAAGTCCGACATAGATCACTGGTGTAATTATTTATTTAAGGGTATGCGGTGGTGTGAGATGTACTCCAACGTTGCGGAGTCATTTAACGTCTGGATCAAAGAGGCCCGCCATCTCCCCGTTACAAGCATGGTTGACTCAATAAGGTGAGCTTCCGCATGTGATTCTCTAGTTCCCGTTTTCCATTCTGTGATGTTTGTGTAATATTTCACATTATGGTGTAATATATTACGTTTCTGTGTATCATACGACGTTCCTGCACAATATCGTATGTTTCTATGTAACCTAGTACGTTCCTGTGTAATATACGACGTTTCTGTGTAATGTATTATGGTCCTGTGTACTTTTCTAACTTCCTCTGTAGTATACTTCACGCTTGCGGAATGGTTTACGTTTCTGTGTGATATTTGTTTTTGTTACTGTGTTATGCTTATGTGTGTAATTGTTTCACCCACAATACTAAGTGCGTCTACGTGTATTCCCACAGGTTCAAACTAATGAATATGATTGCCGACAGATGCGCACAATCACAGGGGTGGGATACGGCATTATGTCCAGAGATACACAAAAAACTCAAACAGATTATTGAAGATAGCAGGTTCTTAAGGGTCGGACGTTCAACCCCTGACATTTACGAAATTGTTGACGATGACAACAATTCAGTCAGCCTTCAACAGCGGAAGTGTTCTTGCAGGATATGGGAAACCCATGGGCTCCCATGCAAGCACGCATGTGCGGCGATCATGCAAACAGACACGAACATCCACAGATACATTGCAGATTACTTCACAGTGGAATGCTACCGCCGTGCGTATTCTGAACCTATATATCCAATCCTCGACACAGACAAACCATCTGACGAGCATCGAGAACTGCGAATCCGGCCGCCAATCTCCAGAAAACGGCCCGGCCGTCCACGAAGGAAAAGGATTGAGTCACAGGGATTCGAAGTCCGCGATTTACATTGTAGTCGGTGCCACGAACCTGGCCATAACCGTCGCTCGTGTAACGCGGTCATAGCGGACTGAGTTGCTGAAGACCTGCATTTTTGTTGTGGAAAGTTTTGTTAAAACGTTGTTCCACCGCAGCGTAATTATGAAAGCACCTTATCTGCGTAATATACGTTTTATCTGTGTACTACACTGTACTTTCTGTGTAATATACATTTTATCTGTGTAATATAAGATACTTTCTGTGTAATGTACATTTTATCTGTATAATATACTGTACTTTCTGTGTAATATACGTTTGATCAGTGTAATATACATCATTATACGCAGGGATTCGATGCACGCATATGTGAAGGCTGATGATATTAAGTGCATTACCACATAACTACCTAGTCATTATATTACACGTATTGTTTGACATGAATTGATAAATTATTCAGTTTGGGGGGGGTTACATCGTCCTGTGTGCCTTGCACTTGTTCACTTCCGGGGGCGACGGCCGCTTGCGTCGTTGCGGGTTCGTTGTCGACGCCAGCCTGCCCGTCCTCGTCTGTGCCTTGTACTTGTTCACTTCCGGGGGCGACGGCCGCTTCCGACCTTGTGGGTTCGTTGTCAACGCCAGCCTGCCCGTCCTCGTCTGTGCGTTGTCCTTGTGCCGCTTGTCCCTTGTCAGTTGTACTAGCCTTCTGGCGAACACCGTCAAGCAATATCCACGCGACGTATTGAAGACGTAGGAATGGGACGTCCGGCGGGGGGATGTCGAGCGTTTCGTTATCAACTATCTGCTCCATGTAACGAGTCAAGAAGACCGAGCAATCCACACTACCAGATTCTTGTTGCGGGCAAGACCGGACATGCATCATTGGTAGTGCCTTGAAGGGATTCTTGCTAGTTTTTACCTCGATGACGAACTCGAACAGCTCCCGCTAGAAACCGAGAAAGATTAGTGCGTCAGTGTATTGTCCGTGTATAACTAACCTTTGTTGTACAGATTTAACTTACCATTTCTATGGCGTCGTCATCATACGTCTTAGATTGAACGGAAGAGTAATGGCCATGGAGGATGATGGGCATAAGAATCAATTCCGCGGTCTTATGACCGTAGATGACGTCCTCTATCATGCATAACGACTGGTCGGCTGCGTATTCCGACTTCCGCATCGCAAGGGCCAGAGGTAACGTTATAATCGCTCGCCGCTTATGCGCGAATGGGTTTGTCAACAACTCCTCACGCAACATTAGCACGAGCACGGTGACCACGTCGTCGGGCACTTCTTCCTTCCCTTCAAGCAAGATAAAGAGGTTGTGACGGGTTGTGTACCCATAGTCATCCCTCCAGACGACCGAACTGCAACATAAACAGATAGAATATTATCTTACACAGGAATTACGATAAATACACAGGAACCCTCTATATTACACAGAAACGACCGATAATACACAGAAACTCTAAATCATATACAGAAAAAATAAATATTACACATAGTTTCTATATATTACACTAAAAATGCAAACATTACACATTACATGAAATATTACCTGTCGACGCGTGTGTTCAAGAAGAGATCAATGGCAGGCTGTTCGAGTTGGTTGAGCCTTGCAAAGCCAGGGTATGTCTTCTTCGTCGGCATGAAATCACGCCTAGGCGGGATTTGCATCTCGGTATAAGGCCGAGTTGTCGGGTTGGGATCGTACGGTACGATCGCAAGATGTGCTTCTCCGTCCTTCGTAGCTCTCTTCCTCTTCCCAGCGGAAAGTGTTTCAAGAAGAATGTCGACGGCCTGCATCGCCGCCGGGAATAAGTCGTCCGATGACTCAGATAACTGCGCCAATGGGGATGGACGCTTTCTCCCGCGAGTCGTCGGTGTCTGGCCTCTGGCCATTTTCCTTGTCGGCGGCACTGCTTGCGTGTCGTCCGACTCGTCGGACAACTGTATGCGTGTCGGCGCCTGCTTTTGGGACCGACCTCTCCTTAGGGTCATCTTCCTTGGCGGGGGGCCCTCCTCGTGGTGCCCTTTTGGGAGGGGCCCTCCTCGCTGGGGCCTTCTTCGGTGTAGGCCTCTTCTGGAGACGCCGATCGGGTCCCTCATCAATCGATCGTTCTTCAGCGAGGCCCTCATCACTTGGCCCTTCCTTGGTGAACCCTTCCGGCAGGGGTGCCTCTTCAGCTGCATCGTTTACGTCCCCGGCAGCCGTAGACGTGTCTACTTCTAAAGCGGCTGCCGGCGCATCCAACTGGGCTTCTGCTGGACCAACGGGCGGCACCTCAGGCTCCTGAGTTTCTATACTGGCCTCTGCTGGCGCTGGAGATATTGCCTCGGCGGTGTCACCACGGGTAACCTTCCGGGCAACCCGTTTGAATGGCGTACTTGACCGAGGACGGGTAGCTGAAGGACGAGGAAGGACGACGTCTTCATTCCGGTTGACGCTGCCTCTTCCACCGCCGACGGCCGCTCATGTGACACATCTCGCCGAGCATCTCTTGCGTCGCGCTCGTCCATATGAGCCCGCAGCACATTGAACTCGGCAAGAAGGCGGTGGAGTAAAACTCGGACATCATCATCGCCGCGGGGGGCGTCGTCCGGCCTGTCAGTCGTCTCCGCCGCCGACTGACGGCGAGACCTTTTTCGGGCATTGGCTTTGGCGGAGTGGTCCCCACCCCGTCTCCCGACACTTCGTCGGCGGCTCTGCTTTCGCAGGTCTTCTTCTTCTTCTTCGGCCTTTTGGCCTCTTTCTTTCTTTTTTGCAGCCCTCCTCGCCGGTGAAGGCCGTCGGGCTCTCTTTCTTGAATCGGGGGATTGAGCCCCCTGTACAGTTGCACTAACAAGTGCCGTTTCTTCAGCGTTGGAAGGAACGAGATCAAAAAACTGCGAAGGATTCAAAAATAAGATGTCAGCCTAAGAATCGTAGATTACACAGAACAAGACTATGTTACATGGGAAGGTCCAATATTACACCGAACCGTAACATATTACACAGGACGGTTATATATTACACAAAACATACGCATTATACACTAGAACTAAGCATATTACACATAAAAGTAGGATATTACCGAAAACATACGTATGATACACAGAAACAAAGAATATTACACAGAACGGTAAGATCTTACACAGAAACATGCAGTAGTACACCGAAAAGAACAATATTACACATAAAACAATAATATCAACCAGAAACAACAACCAATTAGGCATTCAAAAGATTAGAAGAGAACTCGCCTCTTTCCCTTCCAGTGATTTCAAGAGCGGATCAATTGAGGACGACTTTGTGAATGTGCTGTCCCCGTAACACAGTATACGGGGTGTCCGACCAACGCGTTGTTTCTTCACGCTGCCGGACACCTAGTAGAACCATACAATGAGGGCGACCGAGCACCCTTTCAGGTATCCGACGCTCTTGATCTTCCCTTGGCAGCGCCGCTGCACCCGTGCGGCAGTCTTGGGAAGATCATCCATCACCCATCTGTGGATGGCATGCGCTCAGGCGTAGTCGCCGATAGTGTCTAAATTGTCGACGTACCTGGCTAAGAAGGTGGGCGCATTCAGAGAGGTGTTGGGGAAGAAGATGGTGCTCATCAAGAATACCAGGAGGAGCTTCACGAAAGTCTCCTCCGTTCCAGCCTTCCCGCTGACAAGTTTGAACAAGTTCTCTTTGATAGCATCGCGATGCCGCTTGTGTAACTTATTCAGGTAGGAAAGTTCAAACTCAGAGGCTTCCTCCTCCCCCTCAGGCTTTAATAACACAGTCTCGCCCACACTGGGGACCCCTATTACAAGGGCGACGTCCTCGGGCCTGAACTGCAGCATGCTCTCCCTGATCTTGAACCTTCCGGTTCGTGCATCGTATACACGGAGCAGTGCGTCCAGAACCCCCCTTTCTTGGACCACGGCCGGCAGGTCCATCAGGTGCGCGAAAGGGGTCTGCCGGAGTAACTTCCAGTGGGTGTTGTTCATTACGTTTTTCAATCCCTGTATGGTATCCACGACAGGGGCCAAATAACACCTACCGTTACCCAGAGTTTCGGCCATTTCTGTATTCAGTTCAGATTACACAAAACGATCAGATGTTACACACAAAATGGTTATATTACACAGGAAGACAGTAAACTACACAGAAAGTCCCAAAACCCTAAAGTAATACACTGAAACATCGGTCGACTTCTCCTTACCCAACTTCTTCTTACCTTTTTTGCTTGTTTTTTTATTCCACGAACTCTCGCAGTGTTTGCAGAAGGCCGACAGTGCGAAGGCGGACGTGTGGCAAGTCAGTCGTCGCCGCAAAAGGGAAAAACACCGTCTTCGAACACCGAACAAGGAGAAGAGAGTCGTAGGCGCAAGATGGAGAAGAAGAAACGGAAGAAGAAGCAAAAGAGCCGCTTGAACGGTTTCCCCGGTGGGTTATCTCAACCGTTCGACGGTTCCCGAAGGCTTGAGGGTATTCTCGACATTTCCACGCTATTTTTTTGAAACTTTCGCAAAGGGCAAAAAAGACATTTGCACTCCACGTTGGCTTCATCATAACGGCCGTTTCACTGTTTTGGATTTGAATGGAAATAGATTGAAAAGGAAGGACTAAATAGGAAAGTGAAACATGTCAGGGACCATCCGGGAAACTGCAAACTTGTGGGGAATTTATAAGTAATTACCGCTTTACTTTATTTAAGATGTTATTTAGTGGATTTAATTTAATTTTAGTTTTATTTCAATTAAGTTCATTAATTAGCATTTTATCAATTGCAACAGCGTGAATGTACAGAGGTTAATTAGGAGAGAAAATATGATACAAATTAAGCATTGATATGCAAGTATGTAAAGCGAAAATGAGGTAATTAACTTAATTGATGTATCCACATTTACAGAATAGAAATGTATAAAGTAATAGCATACCAAATGCGATATCCAAAAGAATATTAAAATTTCATATGACAGCGGCACTGAGGGCGTGTTCATTTAGACGTAAATGGGAAGAAGTGAAGGGAAGTGGACTAACTTCCTCCACATCTGGTGTTGTTTACCTCTGAAGTGGGGAAATGGTCACTTCCCCCACTTCAGACTGAAGTGGGTTTTAGTTAAAACCCACTTTGGTATTTTTTTCACCGAAGTGGGGGAAGTGAGCTTTTATAAACACCAGAAGTTTATAAAGCTCACTTCCTCCACTTCCAAAGACCATTCAGAAGTTACACCACTTATAGCAAAATAAACACCAGAAGTGAAAAAATGAACACTTCATGAAAGAAACACTTTCTGGAAAATCAACACAAGAAGTGGTGGAAGTCATATCACTTCCACCACTTCAAGGCATTTCAAAGAAGTGCCACTTCCCCCACTTCTTGACTTCCTCCCACTTACACCTAAATGAACACGTCCTAAGAAACAATTTGTCAATTTTATTTGTAATTTTTTTATTTTTAAGTAAAAATTATAAACTTAAAAATTCAAATAAAAAAATAAGAGGATAAACATATTCCATATAAAGATAATTAGGGGAACAAAACATTCAAGAAAAGAGACCGGAAGCAGGTGATAAGATAACTACTACTTTTATTTATTTTATTTATAGTTTTTGAACTTGATGATTTTATTTTTTTTAGTTTATGTTATATATATATATATTTTTTTTGGTGACAATGACTGTAAACATATGTTATGTCTTTATTATGTGTGAGTTATTTGTTTTGAACGCGCCTGTCAAAGAGCATGTGTGAGTATGTTATTTTGTTTCGTGGATGTACATGAGGGGGGAGTGCAATATCACTCGCCACATGAGAGATCTATATTAATGTTTCTGACCATTTCAATAAAATAGTTTTAGAATGTGAGTAAAAATTAGTTAATTATAAATATTAAATAAAGAAAAACTAAATATTATGGTTATATTTTGTGCATATGGGCGGCTGAGGTGAGGGGAATGCAAGCAAACATAGCCATGGTTGTAGGTTTCTAGCCAAAAGTCAATTGAAATTTGGTGCATTATCCACCAAATTGGCAGGCATAATAATTACGAAGCAATGACATGACTTTAATGAACTCGATAAAATCTCAAGTAGTTTTCAAATGAAAAATAATATGTTATTTATAAAGAGAGGTGATGATAAAAATTTTTTATATCAAAATATAGAATGAGCCCTGAATTGTAACACCATGAGTGGGCTATAGACTAGCCATGCAAGATTGATCAAGTTAGATCTAATTAAAACTTCACTCGAGCTAGGAATTAGCTTAAAAAATTTTATTTTAACTCAACTTACTTATTTTAATCCTAAAAGCTTTGGCCAGGTTTAATTTAACTCAAAATTAAAAACCAATTTGATTTATTTGTGAGAATTTAAATCCATCTCAATTTAATTCAAAATTAAAGGATATATATATATATATATATATATATATATATATATATATATTGACATAGTCAACAAGCGTCCCATCATCCTATAAGGAAGTTGTCAAGAGACAGGGGTAGTGCATCATTTAATGTGACTTGATCAATCTCTTAATATTTATTAGCTTAGCAAAACTTCACATGGAGCAATTAGAATTTTATTACATGTACGACTAGAAGTTTTTGAGGACTTAAAAGCAATCTATAAATCCTCTCACCATGTAACTTTGCAAGAGAAGGAATTAACATCCTATTGAGGACCCAATGAAAGTGAATAAAAAATATTGCTATAGTAATTATATAGTATTTACATAGTATAGCAATAGTCCCGTCGACCTAAATATTTAACTCTGAATCTGTTTATTCATCATTTAAAAAACAATTCACTTAATTAGGTAGATGATTTTATTATATATATATATATATATATATTATTTGGTGCTTTTCCAGCTTGTACTCCGTTTGAAAGATCAAATTTACAGTAGGGCTATAGCCTTTACTGATCCAAAGTCCAACAACTCATAAATAATTTCATCAATTGGAAGCCTTAAGCAATAAAAAATTAATCATTTTACGTATCATTTGAAGCGTTAATAAAAATATCATGTGGTTACTATCTTCAAGTAGTTTAATTTATGGCAACTATTTTTATGTGAGAGAGAGACTTCAACCTTTAAGATCATAATCTCACTCTAAGTCTTGTCTACGAGTCACCTACAGGAAATAGGGATGCCAACATTTATAAATGAAAGCAGGTTAGTGGAACAATTTAAAGTTCTTGCAAAAGCTAGATTAGGAGAGCGACAAAATCTAGATGAGTATAAAGGTAAGTCTTTCTCTAAGTTAATGAATAGCCCGGAATTGCCTTCAAAAAAATGCAAGATGAGTTTTATGATTTATAAATAATCCTTAATTTTATTAGCAAATAATATTATAAAGGCTAATGCATATATCAGATGACACATCCTGCCCCATCTCCCTAGGGTATCCCCCATCTCTCTCTCGAACTCCTTGCTCACTGTCGAAGGTGCTTGCTCAGACTTGTTTTTGGCCTGATCAACTGGATCATCACAGAAGGGCTTGAGATAGCTAACATAGAAAGTGGGATGTAATTTCAGCTACTCGGAGAGGTTCAGGCAGTATGCTATGCTGTCAACTATCTGAATGACTTCAGAAGGGCTATCATAGTTTGAAACTGTTGAGTCAGCCCCATTAAGTGGGGCCTCTCCAAATAAGTGGGGCCCGTCTCCACAGTAAATAAAAAAAAAAGAAGCTATATTAACAAAGGGGGATTACTGTTGATCATTAAGTGAGTGATTGAGAGAAGAACCCATCTGAAAGCAAGAAGAGAGGAAGAAGAGAAGAAGGGGCTAAGGTTTTGATATCTTGAGAGGATTGAAGCCGATTTCGTCCACGTTTCAGGGAAGATCATCATTGGAAGAAGATCTACAATACATTGGTTTGATTTCTTCCAATTCTCCTTGAAATAGTCGTAATCCATCTTGTATGATGATGATGTGTTTGTGAAATTCTCTTCCTAAATCTCTTGCATTGTATGCCTCTAGTTACCTAGAGAGAAACTTGTTGTTATCCCTTTGTTAACATAGTGAAAAAATTCTAAGTGGCTCTAAAGAGTCCCGTGGTTTTTCATCCTTTGATTTGAAGGGGTTTTCCACGCTAAATCGTGTGTCTTGCTTGTTATTTTTGACATTTTTATTGTGTCAATTAGATCCAAAAGATTGTACTCAAAAGGGGGAGGTTTTGAGCTTCAAAATTCAGAAAACAAGCTCAACACGCCCGTGCTTAATTTTGCACGCTCGTGCTCAGCGCAGTGAGACCGTGTTGCAAGTCGTGCAGATTGCAGGTTTCTGAATTTTTCGAGTACTACAGTGTTTTTGCTACAGTACCGTGCTACAGTGATTCTGCTGCAGTAGCGAACGAACCCAGCAAAGTAGCACGCCCGTGCTTCAAGCCGTGCAGATTGCATGTTTTGCATTTTTTGGGTGCTACAGTGTAAGTGTTACAGTGCAAGTGCTACAGTACTTTGGGGAAAATTATTGTTTGGTCCCCGGTTCCTCCCCAACAGAAACCAAGTCTTTATGTACATCCATCTGATGTAGCTTCTTCCAAACTTGGGGTATGAGTTTCAGCCACACTTAATCGCCCTCATTGAACTCTAAGGGTTGTCGCCCTTGGTCAGCATACTTTTTCTTTGTTCGAGAGGCCTTTGAGAGTTGCACATAGCCAACATCTAGCAATTTAGTGAGTTGCTTCCTCACCTCTTGCAATTCCAGCAGGGGCATCCCATATAGGGCCTTGGCAGGTGGTTTTGCACAAGGTTTAATTCGATCTGATGATCTATGAACCACCAGGGTGGAAGCTGCTTTTGTACTTCAGGGGGTCTCACATCTTCAAAGTCCCTTAGAATACCCACCACTTCATCTAAAATTTCCACTACCTTGACTGGTTTCAACTCTAACAAAGCCTCCAAATAAGTGGGTTCTTCCTTTTTTAGCCGTTGTTCCACTTGCATGGCCGAAAGGAGTGCCTCCGTACCCTTCTTCTCTTTCTAGATGCAAGCAGGAAAATGCAAATGAGACTTCTCCATGATCACTTGCATGGCCGAATGGAGTGCCTTAGCGGTTGTTAGGAATCGATGCCGAGAATGAGTTCAAAGTCATGGAAGGGCACGGATAGAAGGTCAATCTTGCCATTCCACTCACCCAGGCTAATGGTCGCTCCTTGCACTATACCAACCATCGGCTAAGCCTTGGAATTGATTGCCATGACACTGGTGTGGTTGTTCACCCCATGTCCATTCGTACTGATGATGAGTGCATGTTATATACATATTTTCATATACGTTTTATCTATTTTTAGCTTGTCTTTCGCATGCATTTATGATAAATTGGTCCTATTTTGGGTATGTATGCTTAATTGTGCAGGAAACGAGGTCTTGGAACGAAAAAAACAAGTTTAGATAAATTTCGTCACAAAACAGAGCTGCAGTGCATTTTTCAAGATAGGCACGCCCGTACTTAGGCTATGCTTATTTCAGCACTTAAAAAATCAACCTTTTTGAGAATGCACGCTTGTGCAAGTAAGCACGGGCAGGAAGCATGGCCGTGTTTCTTTGCACTTTTCAGGAATTTTGAAGATAAGAAAAGCATGGCTTCTTTGCTCCTAACATTCCTGTGCTCTTTGAAGCACAGGCGGAAGCACGCCCGTGCTTCTGCCCGTTCACTTTACGGGAATGCTAAAGTCGAGCCGAAAACATGTTCCAAGACATTCCGAGAAAAGCATGGCCAAGAGCACGGCCGTGCTTGCATCGGGAACTGATTTTTTAAGCCCAAAGTTAGGGTTTTAAAAGGGACTTCTTCTTATCTTTTCTTCTCCTTTGGGGGAGGCGACGCAAAGGGAAAGCGGTGCGCCTTTGGGGGCCGAATCTGGACCGAGAGATCATCGTGGGAGTGGAGGAACATTGGCAATATCATCATTGGATGCCCTCTGGTAAAGATTGTGAAGCAAGAAGGGAGTTTATGGATTTTATCTCATTCTCTTGTTGTTTTCCTTATGTTTCTTGTAAAATCATGAAGGGCTAACCGTTCTCTGACTCCCCGGATCCATGAACTCCGATGTTATTTTGTAGTTGAACATTTTCTTGCAATGTTTATGGAGTCATTAATTTCTATGTTTAATCTTGTGTTGCATAACTTGATGTGCATGATTAGTGTAGTATGATTATAAAACTTGGCGTGTGTTGATTGACTTAGTGTGATCACCGTAGAGTGATTGCTTTCCTCGAAGTGCATGATTCCCGTAGTTATAGTCATAATCCTCGATCTTCATGATTGCCATAGATGTAACAAGGCTTTGAGAGCACACATAGGCTTTATAAGATGTACCTGATAGGCATTGTAAGAAAGTGACTGCAAACTATTCCGAAGGATTGATCCGGGGTGCTACTCCTATTATTGATCTTTCATTACTTGAACCCTGTCTCTCTCCCGTTCTCTTTATTTTTTTTAGTTTTCCTTGTAATTAGTTTTCAGCCCAAATTATTGAGCTGGTTAGATATTAGAAATCCGACTAGTATCGAAAGCTATACCAGTCTTTGTGGATTCGACTACCTGACCTTTTTGGGTACACTTTACTACTTGTACGACTCGAACACTTGCGGATACGTAAGGGGGGTATCAACTACCATTGTGTCACTGACGAAAATTATGAATGGCACCCATATCGACCATGGTATCGATTTTTTTTCCATTCACAATTGCATGCACATAAAAAATGGGCAAAGGGACACTACCTTTCATAGCCTAAAAGACTCCCAATAATTCCAAGGGATTGATACGGGATGGTGATTAAGCATCACTATCCTCCTTAGTGACATGAGTGGCGAACTTCTCTTGCTTCAAGCACTCCCATGCCATGGGCTGACCGGAGCAAATATAGCACCCTATGGACTTGGTGCTTGTCCTAGTGGGCTTTGTCTCCATCTGCATCTTCTCTTCCAGAGGCTCCCATGCAACATAGGATTTTTAGGTGACTTCCTTTTTGAAAGTATTCTTCTTCTTCTCAAACTTTTTCTCCTTTGGATGGAGTTTGGACTTGTCCGTCCCTACCATAAATGATGACCGCAAATCCACGAAGGCTTCACCGGTCGCCATGGTGGATGTAAAGTTCTTTGCTCCTTGCCTTCTCATTTTAATTTGGGCCCAATTTTGGAAACCTGAAAGGAAGTTAAATAACTTGTCCTCCTTATACATGTCTTTGACACCGAGTAGCAATAAATTGAACGCCTTCACATAGTCCCAAACAGTCTCGATATGCTTCAGTCTTTTCAAGGCAACTCACGCTTCCCATGAAGTTTTACAAAAGAGGAACTATATATGCACACAACTCCCTCTCCAACTCCAACTAAGAATTGAAAGTTGTTTGACCAGCATGAGCATCATCATCCTAGCGTGTCCGCCACCACAACTTGGTGTCACTAGTCAGATACATGCCACCAAAGAGATCTGCTCTCCATCTAAGACTTTGACCTCTTTGAAGTATTGCTCCATATACTATTTATACTATTTTTGAAGATCTTTTTTAAAAGATTTGATTATATATGGCATTTTATAATATATAAAGGAATAAAAATCATTTAAAAGAAAAGAAATTAAATATGAGAACATAAAAAGGACTATTAAGAAAAAGAAAAGTTAATTAGCATGAATCTTAAAATTTGTCATAGTACTCGATCTTATAAAGAAATAAAATCATCAATTATAGATTTTGAGTAAAAACTTTTACTGATTTTTCTCCCAAGATAAACAAAGTGATTATCAACGAGAAATCTATTCTCTATTTTTGTGAGAATAAGGTATGGAGAAGAGGGAGAACGCGGTGAAGTTTGAGTCATTAAATCAAATACAAGCAAACAGTACTTGATTAATATATATATACATATATATATATATATATAATATTTTATATACGTTTCAAAATCTTGGGACGGCCGTTTGCTCCTTCTCTATGTGACGCCACTACTGTAACTAGTTAATATAATTAAAAGTTGGTTTAATATAATACAAAATATGTAATATAATTTTTTAAATATATTTAACACTCATTTCCATGCACAAAATTGGGTGATCGACAATGAATTCAAAGGTAGATATGCCTCATCCTGTCACCGGTGATAGAGATAATTGTGAAATAAAATAAATATAAAGTAATATAAGATGAAACAGCTGAATATAGGTGGCATGCAATAAGAAAAAAATGGTTGCCAATGTACAGTGATAATAGACAAATGGCTATATCTACTTGTCTGATTTTATTAATAGTCTCTCTTTTAAAAAAAAAAAAATTAAGGCTGTATATATAGTGAGAGAGTAAGGAAAGAAAAGGCACGTCAATATACGTTATTCATATATATTGAGAATGCACCTAACAACTCTAATTGTTTATTTATTTTGCTAGAACAAAATTTTTTTTTCTTTCAATTATTGTTCATGGTTTATGACCGTAATCAATATGTTAAATTTTTTTATTTAAAACATCTAGCCCATGTTACTTGGCAAACTAAAACTAAAGGTAAAAGAGAAGAAAATTTCATGAACTTTAACAGGGAATCCATGGGATCAAGAGAAAACAGGCAAGCCAGTCAGCAGTTAAAGTAGGATATTAGTTAGGCAGTAATGAGCTGACTTGAGCTAACTTAATAAAAACTCAAAAACGATATTGGCGCGCTCTCATAAGGCCTTATTTCGCACATAGAAAACGAAAGTGACGAGAACCTCGACTCCTGACAAACAGCGAATACGCCAAGGTTTCATGCAAACAAAGGCTATAAATACCCTGCCATGGACTCCACAACTCCACATCCCTTGCTTTCTGCTTGAACTGCAAAAAAAATAGTTACAATGGGTAAAAACAAAAAGCTTGTTATTCTTGGCTTCATACTTCTCCTAGCCATAGGTCTGTCCTCGGCGGCGAGGACCTTGAGTGAGGGTTACATGTCCGGTGGAAGTGGAGGAGGTGCAGGTGGAGGTGGAGGTGCTGGAAAAAGTGGTAGTGGATCTGGATATGGTTCTGGGAGTGGTCAAGGTGGAGGAGGATATGGGCAAGGAGGTGGGGGTGGAGGCGGAGGTGGACAAGGTGGTGGTGGTGGATTAGGATCAGGATCTGGATCTGGATCTGGATCTGGATATGGGTCTGGATCAGGATATGGATCAGGTGGTGGGGGTGGTAAAGAAGGTGGTGGTGGTGGCGGTTCCGGTGGAGGAGGTGGTGCTGGTTCTGGTGGAGGACAAGGTGGTGGAAGTGGGTCTGGATATGGGTCTGGGTCTGGGTCTGGGTCTGGTTATGGGCAGGGAAGTGGAGGAGGACAAGGAGGTGGCAGTGGTTCCGGTGGAGGTGGTGGTGGTGGTTCTGGCGGAGGACAAGGTGGTGGAAGTGGGTCTGGGTCTGGGTCTGGTTCTGGTTATGAACAAGGAAGTGGAGGAGGACAAGGAGGTGGTGGTGGTTCTGGCGGAGGACAAGGTAATGGAAGTGGGTCTGGATATGGATCTGGGTCTGGTTCTGGTTATGGGCAAGGAAGCGGAGGAGGACAAGGAGGTGGTGGTGGTTCAGGTGGAGGAGGTGGTGGTGGTTCTGGCGGAGGACAAGGTGGTGGAAGTGGGTCTGGATATGGGTCTGGGTCTGGTTATGGGCAGGGAAGTGGAGGAGGACAAGGAGGTGGCGGTGGTTCCGGTGGCGGTGGTGGTGGTGGTTCTGGCGGAGGACAAGGTGGGGGAAGTGGGTCTGGATATGGGTCTGGGTCTGGTTCTGGTTATGGGCAAGGAAGTGGAGGAGGACAAGGAGGTGGCGGTGGTGGAGGAGGACAAGGTGGTGGAAGTGGGTCAGGATATGGGTCTGGGTCTGGTTCTGGTTATGGACAAGGAAGTGGAGGAGGACAAGGAGGTGGTGGTGGTTCCGGTGGCGGTGGTGGTGGTGGTTCTGGTGGTCACCCATAGAGAAAAAGATGAATGCTGAAATTAATAAGAGCATCGGAGCTTTCTTGTGATGTTATAATACTCATTATGTAATATAAGAAATAAAATGACTCCTTTTATGTTTATGAAGTGTGGGAAATAAAACTATATATGTTTTTATATATGCTTTCTTTCCACAAAGTAGTGCATCTTTGTCCCTTGATTAGTCTTTGAGATTCCAAAAACTGTCTTCCATGCATGCTGGCAATACAAACCCTTCACTTCATTTACGTATTGAACTCAAGGGACAAAAATATAAAGCTTGTTTCTATAATATTTTGAATTAAATGCTGTATGTCTGCCTCTAGAATCACATTAAAATATCAACAAAAATGACAGTCTTAGAATTTATTTTCTTAGTTTTAATTGAATAAGTTTAATTATTGTCTATTTTTGGGAATTATAGTATATTAACATTCGATCGTGCAATTCTCTGATTGTGTTATTAGTTATGTAAGAGTAAGTGTTATGGGACGTAAAAGATAAAAATGTCTTTTTTATGTTATATATAGATATATCAATGATGAACATTAAAAAAAATATATTATAGTTTGTTTATTTTATTTAAACTGTTATTTAGTGGATTTTCGTTAATTATAGTATGATTTTAAGTAGACCTTTTATTTTATTTTATTAATTAGTTTAAAATTCTTTTAAATATTATCTAGTATTTTTTCTATATATTATACTTTATTAAGTATATCATAAATAACTTTAGTTTCTCTATCTCGCAACTCTGTTTTTATAGAGTTTACTTTATCAGAAGAGTTGTGCTAATGCTTTTTAAAACTAAATTTATGTTTTCTTGAATAATATAAATTAAAGAACATGATTTTGATAATTACAAGCCAAACTTAAATTTTGAAAGTTGAAATATATCACAATTTTTTGAATTTATTGTTTATTCTTGTAGTTTTATCAATAACTTCCATTAAATTAATTTTGAATTCACAAGGTTTTGATGAAGCAAATATATACAAAATAAATTATATAAATTATAAACTTTACTATTTTAACAACGGGGAATATGCACATAATCATAATTAGTTTAGGTCATGTTTAATATATACATAATTAAAAAAGTACAAAATTGACTAGAAAGATACTTTCGTTATTGTATTTACATGGAAAAATAAAATTTATATTTTGCATGAGTGAATTAGTTAAATTAAAAAAACAACCGGAAAGAATATAATAGAAGTAAATTAAATATGCTATTGAGAGCAATATCTATATATACAATAGATTTAGGAAAAAGCTATAAAACGGCCTAAGTTTAGATATTACAATCACTTAGGGTATATTTAGATTGCCGAATAAGAATGAAATAAGGAGAATGGGGACGGTAATGAAATTAGTGTTTGGATGAAACTAATAAGGATTGCGAATTAGAAAGAGAGGGATATAATTAAGTTATATTAACTCCCTGTGTAAATAGGGTGATATTGTATAAGATAATGAATTATGTTTAATAACTAGTATTTAACATCATTTGTTATTATATATGTAAACTATAATTATTTACTTTACTGAATTATAATTAAATTAACTATATAATTTATTGTAATGGTTGTTTGCTTGTTAATTGATTTTAATTAAAAAGTTTCATTAAATAATTATAGGTTAATTATTATTTTTCACGAATTGTAAATTTAACATCATTAATTAATTTAATTGCGATATTGAAATGTTTAAAATATAAAAACAACTAAAAATTAATAATTTTCATTATAAAATTTGAATATCATATTTACTTTAATGGTTATTAGTTTTAATTATTATAATTAAATATAATAAGTAAACATATTAGTTAGTTACTTTTGAAATGTATTAATAAATAAATAAATAAATTATATTATTTTAAATAATAAATAAATGTGAAGAGGGGTAACGTAGCCATTATACACCCATTGCAACTCATCATCCTCTCATGCCTCGAATTTTATGGGTAATGGGAATCGTGGAAATCCCTTTGGACCATCACATCAATACAATAGGATTTCCATTGGCCCAGTCCAAACTATCTCCATTATGAGCTTGTTGGCTAATATATGATTTGTATAAACACATATAAATTCTATATTGTTTCATATATATTCATTTAGCATGTATTTTAAACATTCGTTTGAAAAATAGTACTTAATATATGTTTTGTTAATTATAGACTATGGGTAGAACATAATTAGCTTGAGTATCTAAATGAAGAAATTCCAGAGCAAACTTGCTTGGCACCAGAATAGGAGAACAGGCCAACCATGCTTTATGACCCAGTTATGGCCATAAGCCTTGAACAAAAGAACTTACAAGCATACTTATACAGTAAGCAAAAGCAAAAATGTCAAATATAAGAACTTACGACAAAACCTATATCTGCAAAGTAAAGAATAAGGGTTAGACAAAGGAGCATACGGGAAAGACACATACCCGTAAGGCAGGTCACAAACACCAAACATTAATTTATATTCGTTATCATTTATTTATATTCATTATATTTAGAATTTTGGTGAATTGTAAGGGTCAATTTGTAAATAGCTAGCTATATGACCATCATCCAAATAGGAACGGAGACAGGGAGAGATAAGGAAGGCCGCTCCAATCCAAGGTTTGGTTTTTTTTTTTTTTATCAATTCTTCCCCAATTCATCTAAAATAGTTTTTCATCTTCTTCACTATCCATCGATGAAAATCTTGTTCGCGAGTAATCAATTTCACCTTGATTCTCATTGTCTGTTTTTAGGGTTTCAATAGGAGAAAAAGAGGGAGAGATGGGGAGAGGCCGCCGTGATCTCAAGATTTAATCGAAGGTGTGATTTTCTTTCTTTATCTTTGCCAACTCCTCTAATAAAGTTTTTTCATCTTCTTTGCTATCCATTGATGAGTAGATGTTTGTGAGTAATCAATATAAGGGTTTCCACCTTGATGCTCATTTTTTGTTTTACGGTTTTCATAGGAAAAGAGAGAGGGAAAGTCAGGGAGAGGACGCCGGGATCTCGCTTCCAATCGCAGGTGTGTTTCTTATCTTCTTTGTATCCATTAATTTGGTTGGGGAGACAATATTTATTTATGTCTTGTATTCTTGCAAAACTGTTTTATTTTCAGAAATTACATGGTGTATAGGGCAACGGGTTCAAGGTTTGGTTTTTTTTTCTTTTTACCATTAGATTTTGAATTATATCACTGATTAACCCTTGCTGGAGTTCTTATTGCCTTCAATTCAGTCAAGTGCTATATATGTGACCTTTGTATTTTGTTTTTTTTCCTTATGAAACTGATGTTTAGTAACTGTTGACATACTCTAAAACAATGATTTCACATGATGGTACATGATAATAAGTACTTTCCATGTTCTGAATATAACAAGGAACAATTGGAGTTATTGATTCTTTTTTTTAGGACTAGAAAGATTTTTGGAGCTTATTTTTCACTGGTTCACTACTTTTCAAATACAAACTATTAAACTGCACAGTTTTGGTACATTAATCTGCCTTCATTGCCTCCTCATTTAGTGTTCTGAATTAAGTTTGCTGTGAATCCTCTCATTAAATAAATATGTGTGAATTTCTCTTTAGACTGTCACGATTTTGCTTGTTTTCATTTGGGCCTGCTAGCATATTTATTTGACATTGTATCACTCCCATTGATTCAGTTACACTAACCTTGGTAATAGCATTGTTTTCAGTTGAAATTGACAAATTCTTTTATTTTCCCAGATTGCAGCATTCCTTTTGCTTTGAGAGAGAAAGAGAGGGAGAAATAGGGCAACGGGTTCAAGGTTTGGTTTTCTTTCTTTTTATTAATTCTTCCCCAATTCCTCTAAAATAATTTTTCATCTTCTTCGGGTTCGGGTGTAATCAATTTCACCTTGATTCTCATTTTTTGGTTTTAGGGTTTCAATAGGAAAAGAAAGAGGGAGAGACGGGGAGAAGCCGCTGTGATCTCAAGATCCAATTGAAGGTGTGATTTTTTTTCTTGATCTTCCCCAACTCCTCTAATAAAGTTTTTTCATCTTCTTTGCCATCGATTGATGAGTAGATGTTTGTGAGTAATCAATTTAAGGGTTTCCACCTTGATGCTCATTTTTTTGTTTTATGGTTTTCATAGGAAAAGAGAGAGCGAAAGATAGGGAGAAGTCTCCGGGATCTCGCTTCCAATCGCAGGTGTGTTTTTCATCTTCTTTCGTATCGATTAATTTGGTAGGGGAGACAATATATATTTGTTCATCTTTTCTATATATATATAATGTTTCAGAAATTACATATACATGGCCTTGAATTTTTGGGATTTCGACATTGCATGCATGATCTCCCTGAGTTGCATGGACTCAAGTATAGATATATTAGTTGATGTTATGGAACTTTGGAAAATTTTGGGTGAATAATTACCTGAACATGAGAACAGTCAATGAGTTTTTGAAGATCATCCAAGCAAACACATCGTCGTAGACGTATCTCCTCACTTGAAAATGGTGGTGTTATTGATGCATTGGTTATTCCTAGAATGACCCTTGGGGGAGTGATATAATTAGGCAATAATTGGGTTCGTTAGAAGGGCAGTTCGTTAGATTTAAGGTGTGTGGGGTGGCTTGGCTATTGTATCAAATAATAAAAATATAAAAAACTAAATTATAATTTTAAGTTCTGAGAACACAGTAAAAAGATAAAATAAAATAAAACTGAAAGCCTCGAATGAGTAGAGTTAATGTTCAGTGAAAAAAAGTGGTAAGGTTGAGCTTAGCTTAACTATTTCTTTTAGAGAAGTTTTCTTATTTTTTGATGAGCGTGTTTTAGTTGTTGTTCTTTCTATTATTTTTTTTTTCTTTGGTTATATACTGAGCAGTACCTTATTTGCAAAAGAAAAAAAAAGCCTTTGGATTTGTCTCTTTCAGAAGTTGCATCTAATTAGTTTTAAGTAATTATGCATTAGATTAGATAAACTTGTCCTTTCTCACAACTAACTCTTTTATTGTCAAATTTATAAAATGGGATGGCTTCACATATGCTAAGCATATCCAAAGTATTATGAAATATTAATTAATCTTCTGTCTTTTATTATTCTGGTATGCGAATTTTAACCATGGCATTTCATATTGAATGAATATCAAATGGCATGATACAGTTGAATCACTTGAATTATGTGTGATGCCGAATCAATAACGATTTAATCTCATATTTTGAAGGGTTTAATCCCACTTTTGATCATCTATGGAGAATTCAATTATTATTCTTCTGAAAAATATAGTTATTTGATTGTAATTTTTTTGTCTTTCTTGTATGTGACCAGACAAACAAATTAATTTTGAATACATGGGGCTTGTTATAGATGGAGTGGAAGTTGTCTATTTCTTTTGCATTCTAGTGTTGCTGATTACTAATGCCTTATATGAATTATCTATTGCTACAAATTTCTTTGGATGATCAAGTGTCTTACTATTCAAATTTATTGAATATATTTTGAATAAACTAACTATTTATTGATTATATTTTTAATCAATAAACATGTGTTAATTATAAAATTATATTGTTCTATGTTATCAGAATATAAATGGGAAATGATCGGGAGTGGATGTATAATAGATTTACGCACGGAAATAGATTCATTAACCCTGAATTTGTGGTTGGGATAGAGTCATTCATTCAATATGCTTGTGAAAGCTGTCTGGGATAGACCTACATTCAAGAAGAAACAAGAGATAAATTCCAAAAATCGACGTAGTATTGCTGGGCCATCATGCCATACAGGAGGGTCAATATCTATTGTTGAGCATGGGAAGAAGCTTGTAAGTATAAATATAAGATTTTAAATGTATTGAAATGTGTTTATTTTATTTTTATTTTGCAAATTCATGTGTTACATGTTGCTAAGAAATTTGAATGTTTCTTATTGCTATAGGAATCTAAATTGGGTCGAAAAGCCACTCCACATGAGCTTTTTTTGCATACTCATACTAAAAAACATGATGGGGACACTTTTGTAGATCTCAAGTCAAAGACAATCAATGTAAGCATTTCTAAGACCGATGACATTTTAATGCAAGTTGTTAATTTTTTTTCTTCAAAATTTGTATTATTAACATTTGTTTTCAATGTCGGATAAGATGTTGACCTTGAAACAACATGCAATTTCTACATAATCTGCATCAACAAACTCAGGACCTACTCCAGTAGATGAATTGGCCCTTTATATTGATGTTGTTGGTGGAGAGAAGAAAAGAAGAGTCTACGGTCTTGGTTCTCAAGCATCTTCTTATTATGGATGCTCTAATTCAAATGTCTATAACTCAACTGTGACATCTACTATGCAAAATAATGAAGAGTTACAAAATGAGTTAGCATCTGTCCGTAATCAACTACAAATGCAAGAAGAGCGGCATCAACAAGAGCGTCAAGAAACTCAACAAGAGCTTTAAGAAACTCGACAAGAAGTGGCTGAAATGAGGAGGATGTTATAATTACTTATATCTCAAAATCAAGCACCTTCTCAAATAAATCAATCAGGTCATGATGATGATGTTGATCCTACTCCACCAACTTAGTAGTTAATGTTCTTATCTTGAGACATATTTCTCGTATTTGTTGCTTGCTTGTGATACTTTTGAGTCAGTACTTGCCACTTATACTAGCTATATGTGCTTGAAGCTATTTTGAATATGAATTGTGTTGTTTTTTAATGTCTTTGACAATGTTTAATTTTATCTTTCATACTTGGTTATGATAGATTGCAATTGTTATTTTTAGCATATTGTAGTAAAACTTGCTCATTATTCTAAATAAATGATTTAATACAGGTTTTTTGTATTATAATTTATAATATAATTTAAAATAAATAATTAAAACTTTGTTTTATATTAGCAAGGGATTACCCAGGGAATAATCATTTTTTTCAAATTTTATTACCCACGGATTTCTAAGGAAATAATCCCTATGTATATTTAGCAAGGGATTAACAAATGTATGATTCATTACAGGTACATTGAAATACTAACGAATTACCCAGGACATAATCCCTAGTAAATATTACCCAGGGATTACCCAGGGACTAACATTTCAATTTTTTGATACTTTAGCAACGGATTACCTATGAAAAATCCCTTGCTAACATTACCTAAAGATTTCCCAGGAAAGGTTTCAATGCAAATTCCTTGTCTATGACGAATCAATTAACTTAAATTACCTAGAGATTTCCCAGATAATATTTCGAAGCAAATTCCTTCTTTTTGATGAATTGATTAACATTAATTACCCAGGGAATTTATTATTTACCCATGGAATAATTCCTTGCTATTTAGAAAGGGATTATAAAATCCCTGGGTAAATTATTACCCACGGGGCTATTACCTAGGGAAGTTAATCCGTGGGAAATCCCTCGCTAATGAATATTAGCCAGGGATTTTACAATTTTAGCTAGGGAATTGTCCCAAGCTAATTGATGTTTTTCTTGTAGTGAATTTGTGGACCCCGGCATTTGTCCCTTTGCTTGTGGTTAAGAATCAAAACTTGTATGACGGGATGTTTTTTTATTTCCACTCTATCGGCATGCTGTAGAGGAGCTATATTTTTTTTTTTAAAAAAAGAAGATAGAGAGAAGGGGCTCATCTATCCCTTCTGACTTGGTTGCTACAATTGAGGGATAGTGGCCTTGTTGGAGGTTGAAAAGGCTGATGTGCGAGAGGCATCGCCAGAATTCTTGGTAGCCATGGGAGAAGTTGAGAGGAGCTTGCCGCCGTCAACTTAATATCATCAGTTTTAGAGTTAGGCATCGTTGCTTGATCATCATTTCAACAAAAGAAAAAAAAGAAAAGAAAACTAGCTTGATGATCTTATGGCTAGTATCACCTTTAGAACCTAACCCGTTTGTAGTTAAGATGCCTACTTAAGCTTTAAATTTGTTTTTGGTGTGCTGGAAAGCTATCTTGGTTTAATGTTGTGTGTATAAGTTTGTAGCTCTGTTCTTTTTATTGTGTTTATGATTTCTTATTGTGTTAAACATGCATATACATATGTATGCCTTTGTTTTTGCCACCAGCCATATGTTTGACCAAATTTTATTATGTATAGTTGTAATCTGAGTTGGCAGGCTTAGATGGACACTACAAGAAATAACACTTATAGTGGTGGAAAAATCTGCCACTATAGATCTTGTTTAAGCCTCAATACCTTTATAGCGGCGGATAGCAAACTAGCCGCTAAAACCTTGGTCGCTAAATGTTTTCTGCAACATATGTACACTTTTGCCGCTATTGTATTTGTTAAAGTTGAAGCTGCATAATGATCTATAGCGGAGGAAAATTTTGCCGCTACAAATCCTATGGTGGTGGAAAATTTTTTGTCGCTATACATCCTATAGAGTCTGAATAATTCTGTAGCTATAGATTTCTTTTTATGTATCTTATAGTGGCGGAAAAATCTGCAGCTATAAGTCTTGCAACTCACCCAAAATATTAAATCCTATGAATTGAGTAATGTCTTAACAACTAATCAAATATGATTCTAATATAGACAAACAAATATATATAAGACAATATCAAAGACTACATTAATATTTTAATTTATTAATCTCATAACATAAGAGTTACAAACATAATAAACTAAAGAACAACTTTTTATATAATTAATATACATATTATAAGAAAACACTATACGTACGCACACATACAAACATTATTAGTCTATTACAACAACAAAGTATATACATAGAGATGTCAGACATATGATCAATGGTTGCTTTTTTGCTTTTCTTGACTGTGGATACCTCTCTCTTGGAAAAACTTGTCACTCCATTCTCCATTTTCTACAAGGAAAAGGAACAACAAATGCACAGGCATGGAGCTATTGAAATGCCCAGGCCCGTGAAATTGTTCATGGCTTTATATATATATATATATATATATATATATATATATGAAAAAACATTTGCAGGTTCTTAAAAATTTCAAAAATATAAAAGTCACCAATTTTTTTAATATATTAATCTTTTCAATATATATGTCAAATTTGTGTTTTCAATACATTATGTGACCTTTTTGCATTTTGTAATATAATCAATTATTATTTTGTTTCAAAAATAATCTTCAATTGATGAAAGTAAATTCTTTCTCTAATAAGTTTTTAAATAATATATTGTCGCAAAGATTTTTTTGCTAATATTTTTTATTTAAATAAATGATAAAAAACGGTAGAGATTATTTTTTTATATTAAAATATAATTTTTAAATTTTAATATATATAGTGGCTAATACATGAATTGGCCGCTATAAAAATTATTGTCAAAAAAATAATAAAAAAAACTTTTACCTATAGTAGCTAATTCAAAAATTTGTCATTAAAAACATATCTATAGCGCCGGATATACAAATCAGTCGCTGTAAGTATGATGCATTGTTAATTTATAGAGGTTTAGAACGGCTAATTTATAAATCTGTCACTAAATTTAGTCGCTATAACACAACTTTCTTGTAGTGGGAATTATTAAGAGTGCTTGTATGCAAGCTAAGCTCATGTTAAAGGTTGATGTGTATTTATACTCTAGCACTCGAAGATCATGCTCAATCTTACCTTGCAGACCTTGTGTTGAGTCTAGATATATAAATATATGTGTATTATTTGTGTATGCTGTAACCAGCAGCCTTGTATTTGATCTATATATAATCTCAAATTCTTACGTTGATCTATAGGTTTATGTAAACTTACAATTTGTTCCTAGTTTTAAAATAGTATATTTATTGGTAGGTTGCCGATTTTTTGGAGTCAATAGTGCTTTTTGAGGAAGTTGGCTTCGGTTTTCTTGTTGTGTCTCGGGGTTAAGCAATTCCAAGTAAGGAACCCACTGAGAACTCCATATTTTTCGGTATTACGAGAAATTCTGAAATTTATGCATGATTAAAAGCGTTATTTTTAGTTATGAGTCTTAACTAAATTTATTGAGAAAAAATAATTATTTATTTGTTTTTGTAATTAATTATACCGGTGATAATTTATTTGATTTGGTTAATCATTTATTATCTTGAAATTTTCTAATTATGTAATTATCTATATTAGAGTGTGTATTTATTTATTGTTATTGTTTTGTTTTGACAAAATTAATTTCATTTGTTTTTTATTCATTTTTGTAAGTGTTTTATTCTTGACTTTGGAGAGTGATCGGTATTTATTAATGATCTGGTGTTTTATCTATTCCATTTTATATTTAATTTTTGTTTATCCTTTAATTTTTCTTAAAGTGGAAAAGTGGAATCTTGACTTATTGTATTTTTGAGTGTATGTGCATGGAAAAAATATTTGAGTATTTCTGAACTTGTACTTTGAAAGTTTTTGTGCTTGAAAGTTTAATCTCCATTTATACTATACCTAACCTTATCAGTAGGGATTAACACTGACTTTGTCGACAAGAATTCATGGAATAATGACACTATATATATATAGTTTCGCACTGGTCCGTCAGTGAAATAATAACGGTCATCTGATATTCTGACTCGGGTCACTACGAATAAATAAATAATCTTTGAAATCTATAGTAAATTTGGAGACATTTTCTTGAATCATGCCCTTAACTTTCTGTATTCCTGACATCGTATTTTATGGTTTCAAATTCTAGTAATGGACATATTTGAAAATATTCTTTTATTAGAATATTATACCGAATATTTTGTTATATTATTATTGGAACTCATATTCATACTTTGTGTTTTTTTTTCTTAGTGGATTATTTACTGGGCTAGTTAGCTCATGTGATTGTTAAACCATTTTCAAATCAAGAGTAGTAGGCGGCGATGTCTTTAGCTAGCAGGCTACCTTTAACTGCCTCGCCCTTGTTACTGTAGTTTTTTTTATTTAGTTATTTTTTGTTTGAACCCTAAAAACCTTGTATTCTATATTTTGGATTTCTGTATCCAAGTTATTGTGTTGTACTTATTTTTTGGTTAAGTTTGTCTCTCAGTGGTTAGTTTATATTTTTGTTTAAGATAGGTTTCGAGGCCTTGCAGGCCCGTTGGGTTCAGGCCCTGTGGGACTGCTGCCATTTGCCCCACGTTAGGTTCGAGTTAGCCGGGTCTGGGGCATGACATGTTTACGGCTTCGTTCTTACTGCCACAAGCAGCCCACAAGGGGTAGGATATAAAAGACTTTACTGAGGGTTTTTAAGAGATCTTTTTTGACCGCTAAGATTAGGAAAAAGTAGGAAAGGATTGCAACAATTCTCCTCGGACTTAGAACAAGAGATTCGAGCATTGACGACTAGTCTAGGGTAGATTGCAAGCTGATGAGGGTTTCCTTCGCGGAATTGTTGAAAGATTCGAGGCATTCGATATCAATTCCCCGTTAGAGAAGATTGAGGAAGTTTCTACTCTTTTCATTATGTATTTCATCTTTTTAGGATTGTTTTTTTATTTAATGCTTGTAATCGGAGGAAGTTTTTGATGCAGAATTGGTGGAGATTCTAAGAATAAGAAGGAGAAGAGGAAGAAGGTGAAGAAGAGAGGAAGATGAGAGAAGGGGAGAGAATTTTTCAGGCTAAAGATACCTTCCATTTCATTCATTTCTCTTCTTATAGCCCAACCGTACAAGATTGTAACAAACTCTAACAAATTCACTAGCTGGCATTTTAACAAACATCTACCGTGCCAGGATATGAAACAAACGCCTAACAACCTTGCTGTTTGTGTAATCGTCCTAATTACAACCATTCATCCATAACAACCTGTAATTCACTTAATAATATAGTCTTTAAACCTGATGTAGTTTTCCCCTTGATTCTGGCGCATACTCCTTCGAGTGTCCTGATCATCCTTGGTCATTGAGTCACCCATACCTGACCCATTTGCAACAGTTTTGCTTTTATTTCATTAGCAGTGGAGTTTGTCAATTTTACTAATTTTCTCACCTTTCGTCAGTCAAATTCAGTTTCTAGAATTCAGCTCAATCAGCTTTCTATTGGTAATTATTAATATATCTATCTGTTGTTTGTGAATGTGCCTATTAAAATATCTATGATTTCTCCCAACGGGGAGCTTTTTTTCCTTGAATTACAATCACTTGTATCAGACCCGATACCAAATTGTTAGCACTGATCTTCACATGGATTCCTATACTATTTTGTAAATATCACTCATATTGGCAAAAGAAAATTAATAAAAATTATCTTTGATAATTTCTTAATTTCGGAGAAATAGGAAAGTAAGCAATCAAACATATGTTTGTATAAATATTTTTTCCCCATATAAACAGACAGATTAACTGTGTTGTTACTGTGATGCTTTATTGCATCATTGACTCATGTTCATCTGAGCATATATACTTTGATTCAATATTGCTGATGGTTTAGTTCCTCTGTTTGCATAGAAATTTTGTTTCCTTTGCTACTTTCAAGTCTTCTTTTCTGGAAGATAAGAGCATCTGTTCACTGATTAGACCTGCTGAAAGTAAATCCACAATTGTTGATTGTGACAGCATTTCTATTTACGATCTATAGTAAAAAACATTAAGCTATGACTGGATCAAAATTGCAGTGACTTCATTCATATAAATCTGAAAAAATATCATTTGTTTACTATTATTGTTATTGTTTTTCTTTTACGAAGGATGCTGAATGTTTTGGTTGGAGACTTACGATGATTGCATGTTGTACTTGACTTTCGTAATATAAATTCATAGATATTGCTTGTGTTTTTGCATAATTTATCCTATTTTAATGCTACATGTATAGGGTCTCCTGTGCTAAATGTGCAAGTTAAAAGGTTTTGGATCAAAAAGAAGTGAAGATCAATATAATTTTGGATGAAACAAGTACAAAAGAGTAACTCCAAATAACCAACCTCAACCCTGGGTGCTTAAAGCGTGCAAAACACTAGATAGGAGAAACTAAAGAGCACAACCCTCAGCACTGTTTTGTTGCTCAGGGAACAACTGTGCTTAAGCACGGGCCTACTCTTAGCTGTGCAGATCTCTAGATGTTAGAATTTCATTTAGAATTAAGTCTAGTACTAACAAAGAAGAGCACATGAGGAAGCATGCCTCGAAGCACGGTAGTGCATTGGCTCGTTACCTACAAAATAAAACCCAAAAGTTGGGTTTAGAGGGGCATTTTTTTGGTTATTTTTTAGGACGGCTAGGGTTCCAATTGGAGCGAAGAATTGCTCATCTAATCGCTCCCACGCATTGAGTGTGGCTATTAGAACTCCGATTTGGGGGAACTTCATTAGCATCCTTTCTCCATGAAATTTGAGGGAGTTTCACTAAGATAGAAATCTTTTGAATTATACAGGATTGTTTTAGTTTCTTTTGTACTATGAGAGGTTAAACCCCTAGTGGGTGCCTCAGATCATGAATCTTAAGAATGGTTTATGCTTGATTGTCCCTATTTTTATGCAATGACTTATTGTTTATTTTGTTAATCATTATGCTTGTTCTTGTTCGCTTGATTGCTAAATCGCTTATTTCATTTGTATAATTAGTATTGAGAAATCAATCATATTAGGTCTGAGCATAGAGGATAGGGTTTAGGTGTACGCCTACAGATTGGGTTCATGGTGTTAAACCATCTAGATTATGGTAAATTCTAACAGCGGGTCTCAAGGAGAGATAATGCAATTATAGGACAATAATACTGTTGTATGGGATTAGGATTGGTTACCTGGACTAAAAGGTATACACTGTTTTAGGAGATTGCACAATAGCAAATATTCAACTTAGAGTCATTGTTAGGGAAAGGATTCAATTGCAAGTATAATTCTCAAGGGGATTGGCAACCATGACACTATTCCATCTCAATAATTCCTTCCTAGATTTGCCTTCCTAATCTCCTTTCTTGATTTTAGTTGTTAGTTGTAGTAAACATCCATCATCATTTTCATCAGCTAGATAATAAAAGGTGAGTCAATACTATGAGAGCTAATCCTCGTGTGGATTCAACTATCCGACCTATGAGTATTTTATAATTTTTTATAACTTGTGCACATGTGGTGAATAAGTAAAGGGCACATCAAGTTATGTAACATTATTCTAACCAAGCATCGATCCTCGGCCTATTTTTACAATTTTTTTATGTAAATAAAGCAATTATTAATTAAAATTTTATACTTCGTATTGATAAATGTCATTATGAATAGAAAAAAAATAAAGTTTTAAGTTGTAAATTTTATCGATATAAATCGGAAAACTCTCCTAATATTTTAAAGAACTCAAATAACTCAGATTTAATTATCTTCATAGAAATAATAATTAGTTGAAATATAAATAAAACTATTAAATTATTTACCACCGAGATTAAACCCACTACAACAAAAAACCAAATTTGCGACACAAAAACTCCAAAATGTGTCGCAGAATACAATTTGCGACACATTTTACGACACAACATAAATGTGTTGCATTCAGAGGTCACAAATTTTTGCAACATTTCTTAACAATGTGTCCCAAATTTTGCGACACATTTTACGACACACATAAATGTGTTGCATTTCAGATGTCACAAATTTTTGCAACATTTCTTAACAATGTGTCGCAAATTTTGCGACACGGCAAACACCATCGCAATAGTTGTCGCAATTCATGATCTAATGAGACAATATTTGCAATTAGTTTTGCAATGATTTGTGACACTTGTTTCGCAATAGATTTCATGTGTCGCAATGGTATAAGATTTTTGCGACAAATTTTGCGCCACATTTGGATTATTGCAAATTTGTCCATATTTTATTGTTGCAAATTGATTATTAATGTGATTTAAAACTACATCACGATTTGCACATATTTGCAATAATTTCCTGTTTGCGAAAGAATATGTATTTCTTTTGAAAAAATGGTTAAAAAAAATAAAATAGAGTAAGAACACACGAGAGAGCATCATAATATAGCTATTTCACACATCAAAAGTAATTGAGGACAGATAGTTTGACTTGGTGGTCACATTGTCTTCTTCAACCTACTTCATCATTAGCTTCAAACCATGGAGCAAGTTAAAGAGGTAAACAGGATTAATGACAAACATATGTGGATTTTCATGGTATTATTCATTTAAACACTGAGCACCCAATCAAACTCTCCGTCTTTCGAATCAAATGTTCCATGCTGGAGATTGATTAGCTTCAGCGTGAAACGAGGACCACACTCCTGCATTGTTATACATGAAATGGTAAAAGAAGTCTCTAAATGCTGCATAATTGAACCGGAAAAAATTTATAAAATGGAAAAACACAACACGTTAGCGGCTCTTGGGTTATTATGTCAGTAGCATTGTACTATTATGATGCAACAGTGGTCTAAGTTTTGGTTTATACCATGGACATATCTAATTTCTGAAGAATTGTAAATGTATGAATTCAAAATCAGGAATAAAGTTGGGTGAGCATCCAAAAATATGGAGATCCAAGAACAAAGGTGCATCAATATGATAGAACTGAACCCATCATGACAGCCTTAATAATGATAAATGGAAAAGGTCAACCTAATTAGTGAGCCATAATTGATCCAGGAACGAGGACCACGGAAGTATGGATCTTGAGGAAAAGGTGATTGTATCAATCTAACAGAACAGATAGCATTGGCTTGTTAATTTAGTACACAGATATTATATATATATATATATATATATATATATATATATATATATATATATATATAATGGGAAGCTGTAAATAAGAACGAACTAAGTAGCACACTTCTGTATTAGCATTTTTTCTATAATTAGAAATTTATTGATAGAACCTACCTTCCAATGAGATGACCGAGGCGTGTTGTGAAATTGTTCAAATACTAACTCAGGTTTGTGACGGTAGGATTTCTATGGTTCTGTTTATTTGCAAATAACCAAATAATAACAGATATTATGGAACTTGGACCTTTTTTTCCCAAAGGAACAATCTTTGCTTTTTCTTTGTTTCCTTACAGTGTATTATTAAATTTTTATTTAATAATAATAATAATAATATATATTTGTATTTTATATTTAAAAAATTTTATAAATAATATGTTTTCATGCTAAACCAAAAATGAAAAACTGAAAAATAAAAGCAGAAAGAAAACAAGTTAAACACACTTTCAAAACTTTTTTACTAAAATACACCAATTGACTAAGTCAATAAATGATCATATTAAAATATTAAAAATCATGTCGGCAAAATGACCCATGAAATTGAAGATCTCTATCAAAATCATGTCCATGGCATTATGGCAACTGTTCAGAAGAAAAGTTCAAAGAATGCCAAAACCAGCACATTGTTTTCCCTGGAAATGAATTACAGGTTGACTCTTGGTGTCCCCCCAACGAGTCTACTATGATAAGGAGTGAACTCAACTTAGTGAGTTTAAAAATTAAATTTATTTTGAATCAAATGATTGGTTCATTTTAAGATATTATTTAGAATATTATTTCTATGCAGTTTGGATTTTATATCATATATATATATACCCATTATCTTACATTTGATTTATCTCATATTTTATGTCTATATATTGTTTATATTTTTAACAAAATGATTTAGTGAGAGATTATCATGAAGACTTCTGTTAATGAAAAGCTACAAATCAAACATTTTTATATAATTTAATCTCATTTTAATAAATATTTTCATTCAATTGTCTGAGTTTCTGGATCATGTAAGTTTCATGTTTGTGTATTTATTGTTGAATATTTTGTATTCATTTTAATTATTTATTACATTAGTCATAATTTGATCATACGGTTGGAAACAAACATATGATATTAATTGTAAATAAAGATAATTAATATAGCCAAATATTGTCCCTCTTTTCCCATCCTTCAATCTATATATGAACTATTTTGATCGAATTAGAAGATTTCTATGAAGAAACCTTAATTATCTGTCTTTATTTTCTTTTTTTAAATTGTAAATCTAGAATGTTGATCAAATGGTCTAAGCTAATTATAGAATCAGAGTCTTGCTTCTTGTTGTTTTTCACCTAATAAGACAATAATAACAGACCTTTTCTAATATGATGTAAGCGGTGGGCTATGAAATTTCCAAGGGAGTTCATGGTTTATTATTCCATGGGGTGGAAAACCAAGCTTCATACTCTAATGTGATTTTTATTTTTCAAATAAAGATGTATAGCATTAATTGCGAACAAATTATTAAAAATAATGAATACTAATAATGTTAATATTATAAGGGACATCTAGGATTTTAGCTTGTGAATAGAGATTATCTTGTACAACTAAATAAAATAACTATAATTATCTGATATAAAGACTACCTTAATTAATATAATGCACATAAACGAAACAAGCATTATATTCTAATTAACTACTTAACTACTGTGTCAGTTCGCATACATAAAAGAAAAAAGAGAAAAAAAAATTAGTTGGTAGACAAGATAAATGTTTCCTCTCAACTTATTATATTTTCCTGCTGTTTCAAACTTGCTCTCATTATGAAAGGACAAAATAAATAAGGCTACCAATAGAAAGCAAGTTTCGGAAATTTCACGTTTTTCGCCAAGTCAACAACCCTTTAAAAAATGGCTAGTGCCTAGTGGTCTACTTCATCAAAAATCCTTTGCTAATGCTTTAACTTTAAGTTAAAGCTGAAATGATGCCTAGTTTTGCTCCGGCTCTTCTCCAAATTATCATATATTTTTATCTCTGTGATCTTGAATACATTTTTAATTATTTAAATGTTAAATATTAATTTTAATTATTACAATAAAGTTAATTAACGCATACATACTATCAAGATCTTCAATATAAATAAAACAGCAATGGAGATAATGGAAGCTGAGTAATAACAAGCATGAACCAAAGATCATATATAAATCAACTGGAACAATCATTTGTATACACTTTATCAAAAATTTCTTTGACAATGGATGTGTTAAATAAAAGTAGCATGATAGTGTATACTGAGATGGTGGATAAGGGTTGTTGGCATGGCAATTTGGAAAGAATCCACTAAGTGGAAAATAGACTAAAGTTTTAATTTATACCAAACAAGTGAAAGCGAGCCACGTCATGGTGACTGAATTGTCAAAAGCGTCCACTTGCTTCATCCCTAAATGTCCTCATTTCACACGTTATTTGGTTTCCACGTAAAAGTGAGAGCCATGCATGCAAACCCTATAAATACCCTACCATTGCTTCTCAACTCTCACCACAACATAACTAATTAGTGCTATAATTGAGGACAATATGGCTAAGAACACAAGGCTTGTGGGTCTTGCATTCATTCTCTTGCTCACTATAAGCCTCACCGCTGCTTCTAGGACTTTGCACAAGGTTAATCATTCCGGTGGTGGTGGTGGCGGCGGTGGCGGTGGGGGTGGAGGGGGTGGAGGTGGTAGCAACGGTTCCGGCTATGGATCCGGTTATGGTGAAGGTGGAGGTGAAGGAGGGGGTCAAAGTGAAACATATGGCAACGGTGGCGGCGGTGGTGGAGGAGGAGGTGGCGGCGGCGGCGGTGGTGGAAATGGTGGTGGCTCTGGCTATGGACATGGTTCTGGCTCTGGCTATGGCTCTGGCGGTGGTGCTAACGGTGGAGGTTATGGCCGTGGAGGAGGAGGAGGCGGTGGTGGCGGTGGAGGGCAAGGAGCTGGCAGTGGGTCTGGCTATGGCTCCGGCTCAGGCTCCGGATATGGTAGTGGAGGTGGCAACGCTGGAGGTGGATATGGACGGGGCGGCGGCGGTGGTGGTGGCGGAGGGGGCGGTCAAGGATCGGGATCGGGTTCCGGCTCCGGCTATGGTTCCGGTGAAGGTGGTGGTTACGGAGGTGGTGGAGGTGAAGAGGGACACTACTAAATGATAATTAGCACTTGATTGTCTTCCTATTATGAATGTATGAATCGTTTGGTCACTTCTCATGATGTACTCGACTTTATATATATAATGGAGATTTTATATATGGTAATAAAATTTTATGTTGAGAGAGAATATATTAATTAAGCTTGTGATTTTTGTGATTTAATGTCACTGGATTTTGATGTAATTCTTGGGAATTAATATTTAATGTTGATTATGATTGGATTTTGAAGATTGATCATTGATTAATTAGATAATTAATTTTGTAAGATAATCACTATATGTATGTGGTTTTTAAACAACTAGATGAGTTTATCTTGCCTTAATTATGAAAACATCTTTTTATCTACTTCACCTTGAAGAAATTAAGGGAATGGTTCTTGGGTCAAAATTTATTGCATAAATGAGCTTTTATCATCAAAACAGTTTTTTTTTATGGTTTATTGTAGACAATTATCACTTATTATTTATATTAAAAAATTTAATATGAGTTGGGATAAGGGTGCTAGAAAACAACATGAATATCTAGAAGATACAAGAGAACCATGTTCAAAAAAGTAAACTAAAAAGAAAACCCAGTCTACATTGAACATTCAGTTACATGAATAAATATTTAACATGGGAGATAAATTACTATGATATAATATATAATATAATTTTATGATATATTTACTACATTAATTACAGGTAATATAAATAATTGCGATAAAAGCTAAATATAAAAAATATAGAATGAAAAAAACCACATGGAGGAGACAGCAATATTGATGGAGGGGTCACCTGCTGTATGAGAACCTTAAAGCCGTAAACGCCGCCTATAAAATATTATGTCTTGAGTGTTATTATTCAGCTTATAGTGGTAAGCACCGAAGGGTAAGCTTTATTATTCGGTAATTACGATCTCTTTTACCGATGTGTTCTGTCTGTATGTTTCTTTATCTAACCCTTACAACAATTCTTACATGCATAAATTCTACCCGTAAGTTCTTTTATCTAGTCTTTGTGCTTCTGCTTATAGGTATAAGCATGTTCACAAACTCTTTTGTCCTAAGATTATTGCCATAAGCTTACAATCTTAAAGGGGTCGTCAGGTGTCATAGTTGGCATTTTTTTTGTTTTGATACAGAAGGAGTTTTTTTTTCACTCGTTTGTCCTGAAATTCCTTCATTTAGCTTTCCCGGACCTGTTATGCTCTGCCCGTAGTCTAAGATCAACAAAATAGATATTAAGATCGTTTTTCACTAAAATAATTTAAATATATGCTAAGTGTATGCCAAATAATATGAAAAATGTAGCTATTCACTCATTTATCCGAGGACAAGCACATCATTTTTTTAATCATTATCCATGGTTTGTGACCTTGTGTTTTTGTTTTATATTTTAGTTTTTATTTGAATGTCCATGCTAATGAATTTGTACTTCTTATATTAATTTTAAAAAATCTAACTCGTTTTAATCGTTAAAAAAAGCAAAAGAAATTAAAATTCCATGGTATGCATGGGCGGCTAATGAGCAATCCATGTCATATTCTTGTTGGCATATGGCCGAAAGCCCAAGCTTAATATGGCTCGTTGGTCACTATATTGGTGTGCAAATTATTAGGCAGTAATGAGGATTGGTGACCATATTAATTAGGTGGCAATGAGGTGACTTGAACTAACTTGGCTTGAATTGTAACCATAAGTGAAGGAAAGAAAACTCTTTTACAGGTCATGTGAAACATCAACAAGGATGTCATGCCATTTTATTCCCACCCTAAAGTTGTTATGAACTAAGGAACAAAGAGAATATTATAAGGATACCATTCTCATCAATGAGAATAATATCATAATTGTACAAAAGAGAAAAATTAAAGAGTTTTATTTTTCTAGTGGAGAATAAAGTAGAGGTTTATTTTCTAGTAGGATGTCATTGCTATAATTTTGGTTGTTCCATGCTATACTCCTTCAAATTTATCTAAGAATTAAATTTCTTATCAAATATTTATTTATATTTTTCAAATCATGATGGCAATTACACCATCAGAAATATATGATTATATATATATATATATATATATATATATATATCTGTGTGCGTGTTCAATAAAAATTTAATTTTCGTGCATATTCTCAAAAAATCAATATTTATTGATATATCCTTTGCTAGTCAATAATCAATCTAACTTAAACTGTTTTTCCAAAAAATAAAACCCTTCATATTGCTCTTCTTGTCCTCACCAAATTGCTAAGCCCTTATATAAAATGAAAAATGATTGAGGTTATAAGGAAATTAAACAATTAACAATTAATGCGTTTTTATATATATAACTTTGGATTTTAGAAAGAAATATATCATAAAGAGCCTTTTTAAAAAGTTTGATATAGACTAAAGCTAAAGAAAATAAGTAAATACATAAATAACCAATAGAAAAAAAAGCTTATAAGAAGTGAGGAATCGTCAAAAGGAAAGAAAATGCTATATATTAACGCGTTCTCATAAGTCCTCATTTCACACATAGAAAAGGACCCGAACTCCAAAACAAAGAGTGAATAAGCTGAAGTCTCATGCAAACAAACACTATAAATACCCTTCCATTCACTCCACAAATCCACAACCATTGCTTCTACCTCCACTCCTGCTACTAGTGCTAGTATAGCCACAATGGCTAAGAACACAAAGCTTGTGGTTCTTGGCTTCATACTTCTCCTAGCCATAGGTTTGTCCTCGGCGGCAAGGACCTTGACCGAAGGTTACACGTCCGGTGGAGGTGGAGGAGGTGAAGGTGGTGGTGGAGGTGGTGGAGAAGGTGGTGGCGGATCTGGATATGGATCTGGGTCTGGATATGGGTCTGGGGGTGGTCAAGGTGGAGGAGGATATGGGAAAGGAGGTGGTGGTGGAGGTGGAGGTGGACATGGTGGTGGTGGTGGATCGGGAGCCGGATCAGGATCTGGATATGGGTCTGGGTCAGGATCCGGATATGGATCAGGTGGTGGGGGTGGTAAAGGTGGTGGTGGTGGTGGTGGTTCTGGTGGAGGTGGTGGTGGTGGTTTTGGTGGGGGACAAGGTGGTGGATCCGGATATGGGTCTGGGTCTGGTTCTGGTTATGGACAAGGAGGTGGAGGAGGACATGGGGGTGGAGGTGGAGGAGGACATGGAGGTGGAGGTGGAGGAGGAGAGGGTTCTGGTTCAGGATCTGGATATGGTGAGGGTGGTGGATATGGCAGTGGAGGTGGACATGGACGTCCTTAGAAAAAGGATGAGCAGCTCCATGGATGAGGAAAAGCACTAGGATTGACAACTCCGATCCATGGAGTGATAAGTTGAGCAGTAGTGCATGGTTGTGTGATATAATCATAAGAGTATCATCATGTAGCATCAAAGATAATTAAAACCACTGCTTTTATATTTATGTAATATGAGAAATAAAACTACTGCTTGTGTGGTTGTTTTTAATATAGAGTTTTTCTTCTTCTTCTTTTTTCCCGTTGGTGCATGCTGCAGAACAGAACAGATATATATATTGAACTCGAGCGCATGAATTTAAAAAAAAATAAATAAATAAATTTAATCTCTAAACAGTTGTCATATGATTAAATGTGAAGCTTTATATCTAGAAAAGTTCAAAATATCATATTTTGAATTAAATGCTTGCTTAAATAAATTATTATTATTTTTAATTTCCGGCCAATTCTACTCACATAAGTAGAATTTCTTTTTAAAAAACCGGCTCCATAAGAAAAAAATGAAGAATTATGATCAAACTTTTATAACCGGTTTAAGACAACCAGTTTTAAAAAATTAAAATATTTTTTAAAAAACCTAAATTACTTAGCTCTATTTTATTTTATTTTATTTTTCTCTCTTTGAATACAAGCTCTATGGCTCTCTAGCCGCACCATGGAAAGCCAACGTCGCTCTTCTTGAAGATGAGCTAGACAACCATATATGTATTGAATAACATTAATTACAAGCATGATGGTGATGATCGCAAGTTGCACTTAAATTTGAAATTATAGGGTATAACATAATTTTTGGAAGTTCACTTTTTATTTTATTTTTGGTTCTGTCAATTTCAGTTGAATTGTAAAGTATATATGCCAAAGTGCCTGCTGCCACATACACAGATAATTATTTCAATTCATTTTTGACAAATACATAATTGGGAAAACAAATATACAATTGGTCAGAAAGATACAATTATTAGTATAATGTTATTGTATCTAGATGAAATTAAATATAAAATATACATTTTGAATGAATGGAACTAAATATGTAAATGTTATAGATTGATGAATTGTTTTCAAATTGAGTTACCTGCAACAAGAGTCATAAGACAATCCTTATTTATTATTATATAAAATATTATATCTACTAGTGTCTCCTTGTTTAATTTAGTGTTGAAAATTTGGGATCCAACTAATGAAGCTGGGGTCTGCTAATATGTGCTTGGATTTTTTTTTTTTTTTTTTTTTTTGTATGAGTTTTTCTTTTAGAATAGAGGGGCAAAAAGGGACACTAAACCAACTCTCCTTTGCTAAAAAAATTTTGTTTTGTTGGGTGTATCTAAATTTATTGTAAAAGGTCTAGGTTTAAAATAATTCATGAGGTTTTGATCATGCAACGGACCACTAGAATTTTCATAAATATTATTTAAACACATGTCACATATTTAGAAGTTTCGTTTTAATCCTCTTAAGATGTAAAAGAAGAATCCAACATTATTTTCTTTTTCTTATTTATGAAATAAGCTTAATTATGATCCTTGGGAAAAATTTTCCTTTTTAACAATAATTTAAATGATCAAAACTATGATGTTTTTGGGCAGACATGAATAAAGATCTTGAGTTTTGGTTTTGGGCTAGTCTATGTCATGATGGGTACTTCTGCTAAGCATATATCATTCATTTTATTAAATTATAAAACATTAAAAATACAAAATATTATTTAACATATAAAAAATAAATTGTATAAAATACCAATAATATTTTGATTTATTGAAATCAGATCACATGCAAAAAATGTTTTTCTCTATTGAGGGGAAAAATTCAAAACATAGCATTTATAAGATGAAGATATAAGTGTGTTGAGAGATTAAGGGTGCTTGGTTCATGGAAGTGAGCTCGAAAGTGATGGAAGTGGCTCAATTATGGGCGGGCTCACCTCCACTATTGGGTTTCGACTTCCGAGAAAAAATTATCAAAGTTGGACTTCGGTGAATTTTTAAATCTTTTATGGAAGTTATGCTGAACTCCCACTTCCATGAAATAGGCATTGTCATCACCTTCTCTTTGGCAGAGAACCCTAGCTATCTCGCATCCCTCTCTTCCGTCCCCTTCTCATTGGCCCTCTCTTCACCCTTTTCTCATGGTCTCTCAAATGTTATATCTACCTTGAAGCCACCATTAAAGTCTTTCTCTTTGACATTTGAAAGATGCTATATCACGGTCTCAACCTGAGGGGTTAAGGATTATGGATGGTATGCAAGAAAAATTGAAGTAAACAATTATTTATTGAATTGGCCTAAACTTTAGGTGTTTGGCTTAGGAAAATATTATCTGGCTGATGTTGACTACACCACAATGTTTGCTTTTATTGCTCCTTATCATGGAGTTAAATACCATTTGAATTAACACAACAGCCGCGCACCTAGAAATCCTAAAGAACTATTTAAACTAAGACACATTTTTATGTACAAGAGTCAAGCGTGACTTCGGTATATACTTGAGAACAGTTTCAAAGTTTTACGCAGCTAATGTTGTCAATGCCAGGTTTAAGACATATTTCACAGCTGATAATGTTGAGAATCACTACGCAACAATATTGAAGACACGATTATCTGAGATAAAGAAAGAAAAAAGATTAAATGATGTTGGTTATAATGATGCCGAGAAGAAAATCACCATTCTCATGGAAGTGTACAAATCATACATAGAGATAAGTTTAATACAAGTAAATTTCAATGCTTCCACACATTGATCATAAATCAACCATCTTAACTTTGAGTAATGCAGGCTCATCCAATGGCCATACCATTTATTAACAAGCCACCAAACAACTTTGATTGGTTATATGCATCATCTTGGATGATGATAATGCTAATAGATCCTGTGCGACCTCTATGTTCTCAAATATATTGAAGAGAGGTTGGATGATGAAGACATGGAGCTAAAGGGTAAGCCAAGTAAAACACCTGTAAACAATGAAGACAGTGGTGACTAAAACTTAAGCCCACCGGCTAATACTAGTGTAATGCTCAAGTCGATGGTGCTTCTATGGTAGACTTGATACGTGTGATTGATAGGATGGGAGTAGTGTTGAGGATCAGGTAATTTTGAGCAATGGCAAGAAGAGAAAATGCACACAAGAAGACACAAGAATTTTACGTGGTTTGGTTTTGAAGACCTATGTTCACGACCGCACTACTATCGATTTATTTTAATTATAGCACAACACATTAGGGTTTACAATTACAGGGCTATATATTTAGAGAAGATAACTAGAATATTCATAGGAAAAGATAAATCATAATCCTAATCAAAATTCCTATATTGGAGATAAATCCTAGTCCTAATCAAGATTCTCATATTAGAGATTAATCCTATTCCAAATCAAGACTTCACATACTCAACAATCTCCCACTTGGAGGCTGATTACATCAATTGCACTCCACACACCTGTAAACCCAAAATCTGTAATGATCACCTTCTACTAGTACGGCGTATTCTCATCAATCAACTCTGAAGCCCAGTTGAAGCTTTGCAAAGCTTCAACTTTTCTGTAATAACCACCTTGGTCAATATATCTGTAGGATTATTTGATCCAAGGGTATTCATTAAGGATAATACACCATCACTAATCAAGTCTCTGATAAAATGATACCTCAGCTGAATATGTTTTGTCCTAGCATGAAACACGAGATTTTTCGCAAGGTGAATAGCACTTTGACTGTCACTATAAATGACACTGTCAACTTGTTTCTTGTCAAAAGCCTCAAAAACGTTCTTCACCCTAATCATTTTCTTTCTGGTCTCTAAGACAGACATATACTCTACTTCTGTAGTTGAAAGAGAAACACTCTTTTGAAGTCCAGACATCCAACTCATAGCTATACCACCTACTGTGAAAATATACTCTGTTGTGTTTTTTTTTTGTATCCAAATAAGCACCTAAGTCTGCATCAGAAAATCCTTCGAAAATAACATCTCGCCTTCTGTAACACAAGGCAACTTTAGAAGTACCTTCGAAGTAGCGTAATAGCCACTTAATTGCTTCCCAATATTCTCCTCCTCGATTGGACATGAATATGCTAACAACCCCCACTCCATGAGAAATATCTAGCCATGTGCATACTATTGCATACATGATACTACCAACTGCAGATACATATGGAACTTTAGCCATACTTTTCATGTCTTCATCCGTTTGAAGTGACTGTTTCTTTTTGAGATAGAAGTGGCTTCCCAAAAATGTACTTTTGATCTTAGCATCATGGAGACTGAACTTTTTCAACACCCTATTAATATACTTCTCTTGAGATAATTTAAGTGTACCTTCAGATCTATCCTTGTTAATGCTCATACCAAAGATTTGTTTTGAAACACCCAAGTCTATCTCAAACACTTTAGATATCTGCCTTTTTAATTTGCTGATTTCAATCATGTCAGCTCCTATAATTAACATGTCATCAACGTACAACGGTAATATGATGTAGGATTAATTAAATTTCTTTAAGTAGCAACAATGATCTAATGCACATCTCTTGTACCCACTCATTCTCATAAAACTGTCAAATTTCAAGTACTATTGTCTTGGAGCTTGTTTCAACACATATAAGATTTTCTTCAACTTGCAGAACAAGTTTTCTTTCGTAAATACTAGAAAACTTTCTGGTTATGCCATGTCGATGTCTTTCTCAAGATCATTATTCAAGAAACCAGTCATAACATCTAACTGCTTTAGATATAAGTCCTCTGTAATCACAATATTTAGCATGAGTTTGATAGTAGTCATCTTAACCACGGGAAAGAAAATCTTATTGTAGTAAATGCCTCTTTTCTGCTGAAACCCCTTAACCAATAATCTTGCCTTGTACCTTTTGCTACCATCAAGCTCTTCTTTGATCCTGTACACCCACTTGTTCTTTAAAACTTTTTTCTCAACAGGTAACTTAGTCAATGACCAAGTCTCATTTTTTTCAAGAGAACTCATCTCCTCATTCATAGCCAACTCCCACTGAGTTGAATCATTCATCTGCATTGCTTCAGGATAACATTGAAGTTCACCATCCTCAGTCGAAAGGAAATAGTTTGCTGAAGGAGAAAATCTCTATGGAGGTCACGAAACTCTACTAGATCTTCTGACTTCTGTTTCTGGAGGAGTTGAAACCACAACTTCTTCATTTGTGCTCTCTAAACTCCCACTATTTTCTGCAAGTTCAGCTTCTTGAATACATTTCAACGTGACATTTGCTTTTTCATTATGTTTCCATGTAGCCTCATATTCCACTGTAAGCCTATCTTTGTACATCACGTTCTCATTGAAAGTGACATCTCTGCTTCTAATGATTTTTCTGCTCAATTCATCCCAAAAGCGGTAGCCCATCTCATCTGACTCATAACCAAGGAAAATATACTTCATTACCTTTGGATCAAGCTTGTCTCTATCACAATCTTTAATAAGAATATAACAAACACATCCAAATAAATTCAAATATGAAAGAGATACTTCTTTGCCATGCCACTCCCCCTCAAGAATTTTGAACCCCAAAGGAACCAAGGGTCCTCAATTAATGAGATAAGCTGCTGCACTTACTGAATCTGCCCAGAACATCTTCGGTAATGCTGCATGAAGTCGTATACTATTTTCCCTCTCATTCAAGCTTCTATTCATTCTTTCAGCAACACTGTTATGTTGTGGTGTCTCTAGAATAGTTTCCAGCATCTTTATTAAATTTTTAGCACAATAATCTATAAACATCAGACTTATGTTTCAAGAAGTAAAACCATACATTCCTAGTGGAGTCATCGATGAAGGTAATATAGTAGCGGGATCCTCCCATTGAGGCAACTGATGTTGGCCCATATACATTTGTATGAACTAGCTCCAGCTTCTTAACCTTGGGTGTATTCCTTAATTTTGCAAAAGTAACTCTTTTCTGCTTCCCAAGCACACATGGTTCATAGAAACTTATTTCCACACTCTTTAAATATGGAATCTTTCCTTTTGAAACTGGCATCTTCATACTTTTCTCACTTATGTGACCAAGTCTTTGGTGCCACAGAATTGAAGGATCACCTCCACTAGTAACTGCATTAGCTTCATCTGACGGTAATTCAACTATGTATAGAGTCCCTTTCTTCCAGCCATGAGCAAAGGCCATATTTTCTTTGACTATTTTCCATCAGCCTTTTCTAAACGTGACACGATATCGCTAAACATCTAACTGTCCCATAGAGATCAACATCCTCTTGAAACTGGGGATATATGTCACATCCTTCAGCGTCCAAACATTACCAAAGGAGGTTTTAGATTTATGTCTCCTATGCCGGCAATCTCCAGACTCTCATCATCAGCAAGATGTATTTTACCAAAATTTACACTTCTGAAATTCAACATCATATCCTTACAAGGAGATGCATGGAACGAAGCATAGGAAATCATGATTTAGGATTCTATCAGACATTCAACACAACAAACCAATGTGTCGTCTGCCTCTTCTGTTGTTGCATTAATGGACTTGTCTTCCTTCTTTTTGGAAACTGAGAAAGCTGTACACTGATTTCTAAAATTGCCAGTCTTCTTGCAATTTTAGCATGTCATATCCTTATGATTTTTTAATTGAACCCTTTTTTTTTACTTCAATCTACTATGCCACTAATTCTACCCTTGTCAAGTTTTTTGCCACTGCTCTCTGTATTCGGCAAAGAGCCTGATGACTCCCCTAAAGTTCTCCTCTGAATATATATCTTCTCCAAGGATCAAACCTTGAATTCCTTCGAATGTCAACTTAGCTGTTCTGGATGAACTGCTAATGGTTGTGACTGTTCCTGACCAACTTTCAGGCAACGAGGATAACAACAGTAAATCTTGCACTTTATCATCGAATTTAATATCTACCAAAACCAATCTAGTCAAGATTGAGTTAAATTCATTCACATGATCCGTGACAGATGCAGCTTCTTTCATCCTTGTATTAATTAATTGGCTGATCAAGAATACCTTGTTTGAAGCAGATGGCTTTTCATACATATTTGACAATGCCTTCAGTAAATCGTGAGTAGTCATCCCCTTGATAAGATTGTATGAGACATTCTTCGCCAACGTCAATCGAATCACACCAAGAGCTTGGTGATCTAATAATTCTCAGTATTTCTTGTTCATCTGATCTGGCTTCTATCCTGACATATGTTCATGTAGCTTCTTTTAATATAGATAATCTTCGATTTGTATCTTCCAAAACCTGAAATCGTTGTCGTCGAACTTGTCAATCTTGACTTTTCCTTCATCAGCCATCGCTCCCATTCCTTCACAGCCTATAGCTTTGGTACCACTTGTTGAGGATCGGACAATCTTGAGCAATGACAAAAAGAGAAAACACACACACAAGAAGACACAAGAATTTTGCGTGGTTCGGTCTTGAAGACCTACGTCCACGGCCGCACTAATATCAATTTATTTCAATTACAGCATAACACATTAGGGTTTACAATTACAGGGTTTTATATATAGAGAAGATAATTAAAATATTCATGGGAAAAGATAAATCCTAGTCCTAATCAAGATTCCCATATTGGAGATAAATTTTAATCCTAATCAAGACTCCATATACCTGACAAGTAGCAATGGAATACCTTGCACCTATGACCTCCATGATTTACGACTGAGTGTTTGAAGTTGAGGGATTTGAGGATATTCAATTGGAGGAGGTATTTGAGTACCTTGATGCACATGAGGGGGAAGATGGAAGGTTTGTCCAGAAAAGGCTTCATATGAGAAATGCGTGGATCGAGTGATTCTTGAGTGTCTCTTTATTTTATCGTTAGTATAGGTTGCTTTTATTTCTGCCATGGACTGTTGTTTTTAGTGTTGAACCATTGAACCTGATGTTGTAGTAGTCTATGTCTGCATCAACTGAAACTACTGAACCTGATGGTTTATTTTGCTTGAATGACTGAATGAATGTCTTTGTCTCTTATTTTTTGCATTGTGCTTGAATGAAATGAATGAATGAATATATTCATGTCTCATCCTTGGTTGTTATGCAGGAAGTTGTTGAGCTCACATTTGTTTAGTTTGGCAAAAACACATTTTAAAGATTTTTGGTTGTGTCTGAAATTCATACGTTTGTAAATTTTGCAGAATCTTGCAGATATTGGCATATGTCTCTAGTACATATGTCTCTGGCATATGACAATGTTGTATTGGAGGTTTTTCAATACTTGTTCTTATGCAGAGAAATTCTTTCACAGGCAAATGGACATTATTTATTGTTCTCTTGGGACATTTCATTCAGGCAATGGACAAGTGTATTTGTCTCTAGTGTATGACAAAGTGGAGCCACACACTTGTTCTTTGGCGCATTTCATTCTCAGGCAAATGTTTTTGATGTGATAAACTGAAAATTGTTTGAAAATTATTTATTGTTGGAATTAAGGTGGAATAGTAGGACTTTCCTGTATTTTGAAACCATAAGTCAATTCATAAATTGCAAATGTTGTAGTCTCCATCTGAATTCATAAGTTAAATAATCAATTTTTTTCCAATCTTAATCAACAAAGAAAAAATTCTCATTTGCTATATCCATTGCACATAACTGCTCCTTTCCATTAATAATACGGATAGTGGACGGAAAACTATATAAATTATTTGTAAATTGTTTATAATGATGTGAACTTATTTATAAATAATGTCAATAATTTACAATAAAAAAGAAATTGTTTATATAATTTACAAGTTTACATAGAATACAGTACTTTTAATAAAATTTCATCTTGATTTGGTAGCCTCGCCATTATGAGCAAGTACTAAATTTATACCCACTTCCGTGCCAATCAAATATATGGAAGTGTTGAAGTGAGACTTTTTAAGTTTTCATCTCAGTAAACCAAATATTGGAAATGGGACAAAAGTGAATCACGTTCATATGAAACCAAACAGCAGCAGTAAGTGACACTTCCATGCAAAAAGTGGGAATTCTACAAAAGTAACACGTTTTGACTTCCTGACTTCCATCACATTTTCATGAACCAAACACCCTTTTAATACATAATCTTATAGATAACTTTAAGATATGATTTATTCATATTTTATAAAAAACAAATTAATTAATTAATAATATCAAGTATACACTTTTTCAACTTAATACTGGAGAATTCGTTTAATCCTCCTGAGGTATAAGATCAGATAGAGGCATGATTATGCAAAAGTGGCTTTCCACATACACTGTATTCCAGACACTGCTAGTCATAATCCAGATAATTCTTGTTCTCTATTATCATATGAAACATTATCTAAATCGCCTCACTTTTGACTTTTGAGATGTTCAATTTGTTAAATGCAAGTGGTGGCGCAAAAGAACCTTATTTTTTCTTGTTGGGTGAGCTAGAGTAATCTCATTTTGTATGAATTTTTGGAGTCCAACTCTTGAGGTGGGCCTAGCTAATCTGTACATGGGAATTTAAAAAAAAAAAATCCATGCATAGATATATCAGAGAAATTTTAAAATAAAAAAAGGCCATCTACCAGAACGAAGGAAAATTTGTCATGTATATTTAAACTTATTATACAATGTTTAGGTTTGAAGCTCTAGATGTTAGTCATAAGTGCATAAAATATGTTTTTTTTTATTATAAATACATATATTTAATTTCTTCTCTAACATAAATTCTCAATTTTTGTGTTTGCTAGATATCTTGTAATCATTACACAGATAATTAGGATCAAGGGACAAAAAAATTGAAAATTGAGTGAATAGGAGAGAAAAAAAAGCACGAAATTGATTTTTTATAGAAGAGCACGGTCCAAGCACGGACGTGCTTAGGATGTGCAAATTACAAGAGATTGAAAACTTAAGAGCACAATCATTGTGCAGTCTCTCTACTTAGAGCACAGCAGTGCACCAGAAGCACAGGTCTGCTCCTTAGCCATACTAATTACTAGAAATTCAAATTCGCGAAGATTCAAGTCATGAGTGCTTCTAGCAATCAACACATGCCAAATACACCTCAAACACGGGCATGTACTAACTTTTTACTTGTAGTTTAAATCCCAAGAGCTAAGTTTTATTGAGGACTTTTTTGCTAGATCTTAATTGAAGGTTAGGGTTTCAATTGGAGGTTGAAGCTAGCCAATCAGGGACAAGTTGATGCCACTCCTTCGGTCCTTTGGATGCAAGGATGATAACATTGTCATCTCGAATCTCCGGGTCTCCATCATCATCCACCATGAGATAAGCTTCGGTGTGCATAACTAATGTCACCAACTAGATGCAAAATGCATGGTGCTAATCAAGTAGTAAAGTGTGCTAGAAAGCAGGGACATCGATCTATGGGGAACTTAGATGCACTAGTATGAATCCTATTATCTAACCTACCAAATTGTGATTTGAATATACGTGAAAGAGTGAGAAAGAAAGAGAACAATGACTGAAAGTAAAGGGAAGTCAATCAATCACTAAAAATGGTGTCTTGAGCGTATACTACTTTATAGAGTTATTCTAGAGTTATGTTGAGTTCAACGTAAGGTTGTACTGAATTATTGTATTTTTTCTGGAACTAGAGAGCTCTTAAAACATGCTATCCCCTTTCTTAAGGTGAATAACAACTGATCCCATATGCCACTGATACAGATTACTCTACAATTGTATAAAGATTCATTAACTCACACTAGAAACAACTAAGGTTCAAAATATAGGTGAATCTTCTCTCAAAGCAATCACCCCTAATCCTATACGAAATGACACTCAAAATTTCTTCACAACCTCACTCCTTACGATTGCATTACGGAAGGAACCCTAATTGAACCTATCTAGAAGAACACTATGATACAACTCGATCCCAAAGAACCCTATCTTTAGGCGCATTCGTGTTCTTCTTCAATCATGACATGTTTATACACGGCAGATCTCTCAATTTCTCACACGAGGACACCTCACATGTTCAAAGTTGCTATCATGAGTCAGAGAAAATAAAGAAAAAGGTTGAGCATCTGCTGCCTTATGCTCTTGGTTTCATAAAAGAAAGCAATCTTTTATGTACATTTGAATTTGTTACAGAAATTTGAATTTGTTACAGAAATTTTAGGTTTGAAAAACTATAAACTTTTGTCTCTATATTTCATTGTTGGGATGATTGATTTAAGCCTCAATTGTCGCATTTTATAACTTTTTATTTTTATTTTTTTTTATGTTCTTTATTAAGTGGACAAGTCACTGTGAGCCAAAGGTATCTGCAGGTGTGTGTTGAATGCACCAACTTCTCTCTTGTGGGAGAGAGACCCATCATTCGCACTAGCCACATCACATGGGACCTATTCATCATTTATTATCATTATTTTCACTATTGATCTATATATAGATAAATATGATTTATTTATTTTTATATTAAACTAACATAACAAATTTAAATTGCTAAAAGTACCAAAAAGATAAATTGTGCATATATTACTATATATATGAGTGGCTAAGGCGAGATCAAAGCTTATGTCGAGTGTGTAGGTCTCTAACCAAAAAAGTCAAGTGTCATTAATTTTTAAGTCTCACCGTGAGCCACTAGCTTGGTAGGTACATGTGTTAGGTAGCAATGGATGACTTTAATTAACTTGATAAAAACTAAAATAGGATTATTCTAATATATATACACATATATATCAATGCAAATGAAAAAAAAGTTAGGATAAACATTTTTAATATCAAACATTTTTAATACCATGGTTAATGTAAGGAAGGATACTTGTTTTACTTGTCATGTGATATATTAGTGAAAATAGGATGCCATTTTCATATATGAGGAAAGAAAAAATAATTGGAAAAAATTAAAAATAAAATCTTATGTTATTAATAAAACTATTTGTTGGAAGAGAATGAATTAATTAACCTTGTGATTTGATGCTACCAGAAGTTGAATGTAATGCATGGGAGGTAATGATGCAAGAGAGCAATAACTTGACCATCTAGAGGTTAGAGAATAAAATAGTGATATAAAATAATGATGTGCACTTTAGTATGAAACAAAATGAGGTAATAATAGCAACATGTGCTAAGCTAGATCTATTTAAAATGATGATATAAAAGAGAATATTAACTTTCTAATCCATCTCACAAATTTTTAGTTAAGAGTGAATTTGTAAGTAGATATTTGTAAAAGTTAATTGAGATGGTACGTCATGGGTCGAACTAGATATATTACAGTATTGGACGAAGCGACTACACATAGATGTTATGGCCACAACCACCGGAATATATAGTTGCATATACATGATGAATATTTACCTTAAATATGTAGCATGGAGGGAAGGGTTACATGTGTGGAAAGGCTAGAGTGCATTGATGATTACATGCAGTGACATGAAAGAAATTATTTGTTTGTTGTATTTAAGATATTTTATTTTTAAATAAAAAAATTTTAATTTGAGAAGAATGTAAAAAAAAATAAAATAAAGGTAAATGTAAAAAAAATTAAAAATGAATTAAAAGCTGGAACTTGCCAAATCTAAGAAGAATAAGATCTAAATGAAAAGGAAATCTCACCTAATACAACCCGAAAAAAAGAAACTCCTACTTTTATTTATTTGTTTAAAATTAGTTTGCTTTTATTTTTCTTATTTTGTTTATAAACTTCATTTTTTTATTGGAATATCCATGTTAATGAATTAATATGTTATATATTTTTTTATTAAAATAACATTTAGCCCATCTTAATTGTTAAAAATAAAAAAAAAGAAATAATTTCATTGTTATATTTTTGTATACATGGGCAGATAAGGAAAGTTGCAAACAAACAATGCCATGTTTGTAGGTCTCTTGCCAAAAAGTCAAGTTTAAACTTATTAGACCCTAGATTAGCGGGAAATCAATTAGGTAGCAATGAGATGACTTTCATTAACCTGATCAAAATTCAAGCGGTTTTTATTCACAAATATATGATAAACAAATATGATATATAATAACTTATAAATGAAGGGTAATTACCATAAACATTTACCAATCATATGATTTATTCATGATACTAAAGTATCATGCCATTTTATTCCTAATTTGAAGTTGTTTTGTTCTAAGCCAAGGAGAATATATAAATCCATCATTTATTACAAAAATGTAAAATCTAAATATCTATATTTTTTTAGTAAAAACTAAAGCAGAGTCAGCAAGTTAAATCCTGGCTTTTGCTACTACAAAATCATCCTTTTATCAAACTGCTTTTTAGTTGTTGCATAGTACTGATTTAAGTTTATATGATATTATTGATTGTTTTTCGTTTTTTTTTTTCAAGATCATTAATACCATCATTTACAAGTAATATTACTCTAACCTTACACTATCTTTAGACTGAAAAATTCAACCGTTTAAAACTCAAACTTTAAAAAAAATGCATATATATCAACAAAACTATATGATTATTTATATACCCAATGAAATCCTATTTACACGTATATTTCTATAGAAAACAGTCATTCACTGATATACCCTTAACTGACAGTCCACATAATTTTTTTCCTACCGAACAATATTCCTTCATCCTTAGCTTCTCCTCACCTAAACCCTAAGCATCAAGCTTTATCTAGAGTGCAGAATAATTGAGGTTTTTAAAAATATATATTATTACTATATTATTTTAGTGTCGGTGGTTTTAGATAGCCTTTTAAAAAAGTGAGAAATAGACTAAAGTCGAAAAGGAAATCTAATAAGATGTGGCTATGCGACGAATTGTCAAAAGGGCGGATATTGATCGTGGAGAGTTTTCAAAAGTCCGTATTGCCTACATGAAAAGTTGTTAAATTGTAACATCAAGAGGAGCCACGTCCCATGCAAAAAAAGGCTATAAATACCCTCCAATCCATGCCGCAATTCCACATCCCTTGCTTCTACTTGAACTGCAAATACTGCAGTCACAATGGCTAAGAACAAAAAGCTTGTTATTCTCGGATTCATACTACTCCTTGCCATAGGCCTGTCTTCAGCGGCGAGGACCTTGAGTGAGGGTGAAGAAGGATATGGACCTGGGTATGGGGCTGGTGAAGGGGGTGCAGGGTATGGGAAAGGAGGTGGAGAAGGTGGTGGAGGATATGGGAAGGGAGGTGGAGGTGGCGGTGGACATGGTGGTGGTGGAGGACAAGGTGGTGGAGGATATGGGAAGGGAGGTGGAGGTGGAGGTGGCGGTGGCGGTGGACATGGTGGTGGTGGAGAACAAGGTGGTGGAGGATATGGGAAGGGAGGTGGAGAACAAGGTGGTGGTGGTCATGGTGGTGGAGGTGGACAAGGTGGTGGAGGATATGGGAAAGGAGGTGGAGGTGGAGGTGGACAAGGTGGTGGGGGATATGGGAAGGGAGGTGGAGGTGGCGGAGGTGGACAAGGTGGTGGAGGATATGGGAAAGGAGGTGGAGGTGGAGGTGGACAAGGTGGTGGGGGATATGGGAAGGGAGGTGGAGGTGGCGGAGGATATGGGAAAGGAGGTGGCGGTGGACATGGTGGTGAAGGATATGGGAAGGGAGGTGGAGGAGGAGGTGGAGGTGGACTAGGTGGTGGTGAAGGTGGTGGTGAAGGTGGAGGACATGGTGGTGGGAGTGGGTCTGGGTATGGACACGGAGGAGGTGGAGGACATGGAGGTGGATATGGTGAGGGTGGTGGAGGTGGACATGGACATCCTTAAAGGATGTGTAACTCCATGCATGGATAAGGAAGCGCACTAGGATGCATGAGAAGCTCCATGGATGGATAAGTTGAGCAGTGGTTTGTGTGGCATTGTTATGAGAGTATCATCATGTAGCCATATGATAAATAAAACAACTGCTTTTAATTAAGCTTGCTTTTATATATATATATATATGGCGATATTTTCTTACTACAGACGTTTCACTTAATTTACATATTCAAGTCAAGTGCATTAAAAAGGGTCATTTTTGTCATGGAAATGAATTGAAGAAATAATTCACTTTTTCAAATAAATGTAATACAATAAAATTTAAAGCTTTTGTGGATAAAAAATTTAGAATATCATATTTTTACCAAAGTACTGTTAGATTATGCATGCTTAGCTTTATTGTAGAAACAAGTGCATGTAATACATTCAAAAGATTTGGATGTAATAATAGTAACAAATCCCATATTATAGGTGTGGTCTCGCAATCTAAACTCATTGTCTTTTGTTAAAAACGTGCTGGTTGAACTATTAGTCCCCAGTTTGTGAGCATGCCGTTGATTGATGTACATCACCCTTGTTACTATCATCCAAAAAACAAATATCATATTTTGGATAAAATGCTATAAATCATGCCTCTTAAATAATATTAACAAATTAATAAAAATGATAGTTCTAGAATAATAATTTTATTTATTTCCTTTATTTTTCTAGTTTTTATTGAATAATATTATTAATATTCAACTGTTTAATCAATTTTCTGATTAGATAATAATTTGCTATAAAAGTACTATACAAAATATAAAGTTTACAATTTTAACAATAGTGAGTTCTGAGATGAGATTCTGCCGCATGTCTATGACAATTAAGTCGTTTCCAACACACACACACACACACACACATACACACACACATATATATTTACTTTACTTGTTCAAATAAGTTCTTAATAATTAAATGCATGAAAGCTGGAAAACTATTTGAAATTGCTTGAAAGATACAACTACTGATATAATAATTTCATGTGCGCCTGAAACACCAAAACATGCATGCAATTTTGAATGAATCAAACTAGATGGGAAATATTATAAACTGTTAAAATAATATGGGACGTACATATTGTGTGGGTTTTGAATTTTGAGGTGATCAACATCTGTAAGTACGTACATGTTGATCACACGTGGTAGTGTAGACCATCTTTATTCTTTCTTGTTAGATGACTTGGTGTGTGTGAGAATTTTAAAAACACCATGCATGGATTTCAATTAGTTTTAATTATAATTTAAGGGAGAAAGAAATCTATGTATTTGGATGTTAAAAAAGCTATCTTTAGTCTGATGCAGTAGAAAGAGATATCAGAGAAAACAAAGAAAAAACAAGCGAGCAAATGCTGGTTTTTGTTTCTGTTCCAATAGAAGAAAACTTGTGTTTATAGTAATATTTGAACGTAGTACAAAAGGTTTAAGTTTGTAGCTGTATGGCCTCTAAGCTCCGGGTAGTGATGATAAATTTCATTTTCTCATACACCATTTTTTTTTCCAATTATTTTTAAGCTAATATAAATTATATGTTTTTATATTGAAACAGATAGCCAATATCTAGACTGTTAAAAATAATCAAAGAAACATTATGCATATATTATTGTAAATACCAAAGGGCTTGTAGCCCAGCGGTACCTCGGGTCCCCTCGTGGGAGGTGACGAGAGTTCAATCCCCCTGAACCGCGCTCCCCCGTTCCAAGAGGGTGAGGACGTTGTAGGCAATCCCCCCGCCACGCGTACGCCCCTGAGAGTTGGCGCTTGTCGCCCTATCTCAAAAAAAAAAAAATAAAATAAAATATATTATTGTATATTTCAGGTGCAACCTTATGTCAATTTTGTAGGCTTCTGACAACAGGATCCATCAAGTCAAATTTAGCTTATTAGCATTATGTCTAGTCACAGGCGGTAGGTAGATTAGGTAGCAACCAGGTGACTAAAAATAACTTGATAAAAACTCAATGCAAGTAATCTATTATTCTTTCTCTCTCACTATATATATAGAAAACCCCTAGATGAAAAAATCATGAGCATAGTAGAGAAGATTCATTATGTTAAAAATTAAGTGCATTAAAATGATTACTCCATGAACTATGCAAAACGTTAAATAAGTAATATATGATGACATAAACATGGAGACTAATTATCATAAATGTTTCTTATATCCAAACATACATGAGACATGAATTGTGAGAAATATCAAAGCATAAAGTGAGTATATGCATAGTGGAAAATAGAGTTAGTGAATTCAAGGTATTCCTGTTGCAAAATCATATTTTAATCAAACCATTTTTAATGGTCGCATGGTATTATTACAATATTAGCTCTTATTATCAGTTGTCATTATTTTTTTCAAATTGCTCTGTAATCACTATAATCTTTAAACTCACAAATTCAAAACATTTATAATTCCCTTGGTTGATACCTTCAAAAAATAATTACATGAAAGTATATGAATATTTACATATAAAAATCCTATATATATGAATATCCCCATGAAAAGCAAAACATTTATTACTATCCCCTGACTCAATAGTCAACATAAATTTTTCTTTCAAATAATTTCTGTCATCCTTGCCCATCTTGTCCTCCTTAAACATCACACCCTAAACCCAAAAAGTCTTTTCTAGAATGAGCAATAATTGGGGTTGTAAACATAAAAGGTTTACCATTTGTATTTTTAAAAATTCCATAAAATAAAAATAATTAAAATGCTATGAAAAAATTCAAAACATTTAACATAAAATAATAATTTAATAAATGACAATTTAAAAGAATACTTATTTATTTTATTAAAATTTTCCCTAATTATACAATAATGGGTTATATATCACAAAGGAATTTCTATTATTTCATAGCTAAATCCATCAAACTTAATTATGATCACTAAATTATAATATAAATTCCTTTGTGGTATACAGCAAATTGTTGTATAATTAAAGAATTTACTTAATAAAATAAATAAATACTCCTTTTAGATTTTCATTTATTAAATTATTATTTTATGTTAAATATTTGAAAATTTTATAAACATTTTAATAAATTTTTATTTTTATATAATTTTAATTAATATTTTAATATTGATTTAATATTTTTAATGTCACATAAGTTACCCCAATTGAAAAACTAACCGCTATTAGAGGACGAGAGGGACAATAGGGACCATCGAGCTATAATAGAGAGACTATCCAGGTGATTATACATATTATTTAATTTTAGTATATATATATAGTTTACAACATTTTGGAACATTTGTCTAGCACACCTCCAGTCCCAATATTGTGATGCATTTTGCAACATTGATGGATTGTGACCGTTTTAATTCAATTCTTAAACAGAAAGATATCACTTGTTAAACAGAGACTGAGATCTGGCTTGAAGAGGCCGAAAGAGCGTTCCGAGGTCGACTCTAGCTTGAGATCCTCGTCGTAAAGGGCGAAGAGGTAGGTCTCCACGGGACGGCCTGGCATCATCGGTGTTCCGGCCATGGATCTCAGATGTGCCACCAGCCCACTGGTGAAAGCCTTGGCATTGTCAACGCTCGCTCCAACCTCTCCGTCATCGCCTTTGTCGACCTGGGCATTGAACATATTCATGTAGTTGATCTTGGAAACCCTAGGACTCTTTTGAGGACGGGGACGAGATCGGAGTGGAAGGCGCCGGTGGATGGGGGATCGGATTGGGCGAGCACCGCCATGGTGTGGACGGTGGAGATCTTGACAAATGAGGCGGCTGTGGAGAGGGCGGAGTGAAGGTTTTGCATCGCCGGGAGGAGTTGGGAAGTGAGGGAAGAATCTTCGGAGCTGAGGACCTCGTTGCCCACGGAGACGACGGAGATGGAGGAGGCTGGGAAGTAGCTGACCACGTTGGCGGCCGCCCATTGGGAGGCCGCGGCGGGGTCGGCGGCGAGGGAGGGGATGTCGCCGTTGGCGACGCCGATGACAAGGAAGATATTGGAGTGCCACGACTTCCCATGCTATGGGCAATTTCGTCCATAAAATTCAAAAATAACTTTATTAACCATCATTATATGCTTTTGGGGGGGGGTTAGAAAACATTATGTTTAAAAGGAAGGGGTTTTTAGGTATTGCCAAATTAAATGGGTGTTTTTGGCCATTTCACCAACTTAGGGAGTTTTTTTTGGTAATTTTCACTATTTATAAATATGAAATATATCTTGAGAAAAAAAATATTATAGGTAGTTAAAAGGGTGCTTATATATAGATAGATATATATATGTTACAAGATGACCTTGTAATGCATGCAATATATTCAAACAAACATACTCGAAGTATGTTTTAAGTTTTATCTCAACTGTTTTTTATCATTATAATAGGTATTGGGCTGGATTATACTTCAATTATTTTGTTTTAATAACTTATATGTTTATAAAGTATTATATTAATATACAAATTAATATTTTCAACAAAGAAAAAAACTTCTCCGTTAGGTAACACTCTTGTCAAAGAATGAGTTTGGGGCCCATGGATAAAACAAAATTTTCTTTTAGAGTTATTCCACATTGACAGTTAAAACAATGTCAAGTTTGTCAAACATGCCTGCTAAAATGACAGCTCTAACTTGACATCCTCATGGAGATCACTGTCAAGACAAGAATCACAGCACATCAACTTATGAGGATTGGTTGCCAACTGTCTTTGGGTCAATTAGCATTTGGGTCCCCCGTAAAAACGCTTCGCAAGTGGCGAGAGTTCAAATCCTCGGGATGAGTGTGCATGTCTGAGAATTGTGAGCATGAACTGTGGGTGGTATCATCGCCCATGTGTGCGCGGCCCCACAGGCCACAGTCGAGGCATGCGCACGCCCCTGTCTTTGTTTAGCGGGCCCATTAGGTGTTTTGTTCTTCTTGACAAAAAAAAACTTATGAGGATTGGTTGAAATAAAACAAGGATGGATGTGCATTATATTATCCTTTAAAGAGATGAAAGAAGGGAAGAAAAATCTTGAGTTTATATTCCCCAACTATTTGTGATATTTCTTCCGCCTTAAATTATGTACATTGGTTCTGCAATTCAACCATGTTATATAATCTTTTGTAAATTATTTTCTTATAAGTTAAATTTAGTTGTCAAAATTTCTGAAAAAAGAAAAATATAATTCCTAGAAAAAAAACTTTATTTTCATATTCACATGTTAATTTATTTTGAAATAGATTTTTTGGTTTTTGACAAATGTGACAAGTGCGGTTAGTCAAAAAATAAACATGTAAATATGAAAATATATTAGCTACGATGACTTACCGATCTCCTATATAAATAAATATATCCCGTCTGTCATGCAATTTTGAAAAGGAATGAATACATAAATGTTCCATAAAAAAACCTGAGATATTAGTGTTTGTCAAACACAAATTTTTGTCAAGAAGAACGAAACCCCTAATGGGCCCGCTAAACATGTGGGTAACAGTAGGGCTGTATGTGCCACCTGTCCCCATGAGTATGGACCATTGTTTAGGTTATGCCAACTTTTCTTTTCATTCTTAATTAGCAAATTTTAAATTGAATTTTAAGTTATTATTCTTTCATTTAGAAAATAATAAGTCTGTCCTCGGCGGTGAAGACCTTGAGTGAGGGATGTGGTGGAGGATATGGGCATGGAGGTGGAGGTGGACATGGTGGAGAAGGGGGAGGTGGGGGTGAAGGAGGACACGGTGGTGGAGGATATGAAGCTGGACATGGTGGTGGATATGGGAAGGGAGGTGGAGTAAGTGGTGGTGGTGGCGGTGGACATGGTGGAGGAGGTGGAGGAGGACATGGAGGTGGACATGGAAAGGGTGGTGGAGGTGGACATGGCAATCCTTAGAGGAAGGAATGAGTAGATCCATGGATGAGGAAGAGCACTATGTAAGATGAGCAGCTCCATGGATTGATATGTTTGAGCAGTGGTGGTGTAATATTCTTGTGGGACTATCATTATGGGCTATGATAAATATACTACTGCTTTTATGCTTGCTTTCCTATTTAATGTTGTTTTCCTCCCCATGCATATGCATGCTTGAATTCAGTAATAAATATTCTATCAAATTCTTCCCTTCATTTTATTTTTGAATTTTGTTAATAATAAATGAATAGAACTTATTTATTCAAAAATATTTGTAAAAAATTACAACGAAAAAATAGATCACTTAAAACCTGTCTCCACTTATTTATTGATTAAAAAATAATTATCATTAATTTTTATTAGTCAATCAGAATCGTATCCGCGTTTTTTGAATGCCATATCATATAGCACTCTTATATTTTTAAAAAGTATACTTAAAATATAAATATTTTTAAAGTTTAAAACTTAACATGTTCAGATTTGTAGCTAATTAGTAATAATTATATCTTAACCAATTTTCACATTCAAGACTTTTACTATCATAACTTTACCCTAACATATTAATATCTAATAATAATAATAATTTTTTTAAAGATGCATAATGTGATATGATAACATCTCTAAAAATTAGGTTTTCTTAGAACTTGAGTTTACTAAATCAAAGAAATAACTAATGTTTTAAAATAATTTCAATATGATAAATGTTAGCAGAAGTGGCACTGATGCATAGAAAGAATTGAAATATAAAGTATTTTAACTTAAGATGTTTTAAATCTCATAGGAACGCTTAGGGGCTGTTTGTTTCACCGAAGTGGCCCAGGTGGCCACTTCCAGCCCACTTCGGTGTGTTTGTTTCACCGAAGTCGGTCCGGAAGTGATGATTTGACAAGTTCCCACTTCCGCCACTTCGGCGTCTGAGTTCAGATTGAAAAGCTCCGAAGCCATCACTTCGGCGTCCCAGTTCGGTGCACGCGCGTATCACGTGCTTCTTACGGTGACCTCGCCCGAACTTCAGACTTCCCCACTTCTTTCCCCTTTCTCGCCCCTTCTAGAGTTTTCTTCATTCGCGTCTAGGTCGAAGCCTCATCGCCGCCGAGAAAAACAACCGCACTTTCGCCGTCGGCTGAAGCCGATGTCGCTACACACTGCCACAAAAGGTCTCCGGCTGGTCCGACTGACATCGGCTTGGTCGACTTTCAGACTTCGCTGTGGTTGTACATACTCAACCAAGTCCCATATTCTTCTCTGAAATTGTTTTTCTTTTTATTATACATTTGCATTGATCTATTAACCGGCATGATTTTTTCAGGGATTTGTCTCGCTATTGACTGTGTACCCGTCTTTCACCGTTTCTCATGTTCTCGGTGAGTTGTATGAACGGATTAAAGTTGACATTCCGAATTATTTAACATGTTTCGGCTGTTGTATGTTTCTTTTTTCCACAGATCAAACCCTATTACCAGTTCAATCTTCTTGCTCATTCTCCCCACTGGTTTTCAGTGAGTTTTTTATTCCTTAGAAATAGATTTCCATGCGTATTTGGTTCCTTTGTGGTTTTCTTTTTATCAATTTAATCACATACTTATTTTCTTTACAGATCGGTCCCTTTCCTGTGAATTTTCAGACTCTCTCCTTCGGATTTGCTGTGAGTTGTCAGCTTTATATTCATTTTCCCAAATTCTCTACTTCCGATTTGTCTCGATTTCTATTTTTGTTATGTGAGGCCCATGTTTGAGTTTGCTCAATTTTGCTTTTTCTGTTGATTTATTTTGGGTTGTTATTTTTTGTTTACTTCTTCCATCTTTCGGAGATCATGCACTCTTTATGGTTAACTTAATTTTTATTCACAATTGTGAACTTTTGAAGATTATTTGTTATCATTGCTTGCATAGGTTTTTTTTTTCATTTTTAAGATCTGTCCCCTCACTGTGGGTTTTCATATTTTCTCCTTCGGAATTACGTGAGATTTCATATTGTATTCATTTCTCATCATCTCGCCGTCCGAGTGGTTTTCAATGCTATGTTTGTTCTGTGAGGCCCCAGTGTGATTGTGAATTACTATCGGTGATTAAAATAGGTTCCCACATGCAACGGTTGTGGAGTTGTTCTTCCCCGTTTTCTTATTTTTTGTAGGAAGTATATCATGCCTAATTGAGTGATTAAAATATATATCCCCATGAAATGGTTTCCCTTTGTGATTTATTTATTATTAATTGATGAATATGTCTTCCCTTTCGTTATCATTGTTTGTATAGGTATTTCTTGCTCTTGAATATCTGCCATTTATTGTGAGTTTTTCAATTGATGGATATATCTTCTCTTTTCTTAACATCGCTTGCACATGTATTTTATCTTTTGTAGGCCTGCCATTTACTGTAAGTTTTCAATTGATCAATATGTATCCGCTTCTCTTGTCATAGTTTGTGTATGTATTTTTTTCTTTTAAAGATCTCTCTCATCTTTGTGGGTTTTCATATTCCCAACAATTTACTACTGTGAGATTTCAAATTTATTCATTTTTTTAAAAGCTCAACATCCGATTGTTTTCGAGTGATTTTTTTTGCTCTTGAAGATCTACCATTTACTGTGACTTATCAATTGATGACTATATCTTCTCTTTTATTAACATTGCTTGCATATGTATTTATGTCTGCCATTTACTGTAAGTTTTAAATTGATGATTATGAATCCTCTTTTCTTGTCATTGTTTGTATAGGTATTTTTTCTTTTAAAAATCTATCTCTTCTCTGTGGGTTTTCATATTCCCTACCTTCCATTTATTACTGTGAGATTTCAGATTGGTTCATTTTTCATAAGCTCTCGATCCGATTGATTTCGAAGGATATTTTTTCTCTTGAACATCTGCCATTTACTGTGGGTTTTCAATGGATTACTATATCTTCTCTTTTATTAACATTGCTTGCATATGTATTTTATCTTTTATAGGTCTGCCATTTACTGTAAGTTATAAATTGATGGATATGTATACGCTTTTCTTGTCATAGTTTGTGTAGGTATTTTTTCTTTTAAAGATCTCCCTCTTCTTTGTGGGTTTTCATATTCCATACATTTCATTTATTACTGTGAGATTTCAGATTGATTCATTTTTTTGAAAAGCTCAACATCCACTTGATTTCGAGTGATATTTTGATCTTGAAGATCTGCTGTTTACTGTGACTTATCAATTGATGACTATGTCTTCTCCTTTATTAACATTGCTTGCATAATTTTATCTTTTGTAGGTCTGTCATTTACTGTAGGTTTTAAATTGATGATTAGGAATCCTCTTTTCTTGTCATTATTTGTATAGGTATTTTTTTTAAAAAAAATCTATCTCTTCTCTGTGGGTTTTCATATTCCCTACCTTTCATTTATTGATGTGAGATTTCAGTTTGATTCGTTTTTCATAAGCTCGCCATCCGATTGATTTTGAATGATATTTTTTTCTCTTGAACATCTGCCATTTACTGTGAGTTTTCAATAGATGAGTATATCTTCACTTAACATTAATTGCGTATGTATTTTATCTTTTGAAGGTCTTGCATTTACTATAAGTTTTAAATTGCTGCTTATGAATCCTTTTTTCTTATCATTGTTTGCGTAGGTATTTTTTCATTTAGAGATCTCTCTCTTCTCCGTGGGTTTTCATATTCTCTACTTTTCATTTATTCCTGTGAGTTTTTAGATTGATTCCATTTTTGTGAAGCTCCCCATCAGATTGCTTTCGAATGATATTTTTTTGCTCTTGAATATCTGCCATTTATTGTGAGTTTTTCAATTGATGGATATATCTTCTCTTTTCTTAACATCGCTTGCACATGTATTTTATCTTTTGTAGGCCTGCCATTTACTGTAAGTTTTCAATTGATCAATATGTATCCGCTTCTCTTGTCATAGTTTGTGTATGTATTTTTTTCTTTTAAAGATCTCTCTCATCTTTGTGGGTTTTCATATTCCCAACAGTTTACTACTGTGAGATTTAAGATTTATTCATTTTTTTAAAAGCTCAACATCCGATTGTTTTTGAGTGATTTTTTTTGCTCTTGAAGATCTGCCATTTACTGTGACTTATCAATTGATGACTATATCTTCTCTTTTATTAACATTGCTTGCATATGTATTTATGTCAGCCATTTACTGTAAGTTTTAAATTGATGATTATGAATCCTCTTTTCTTGTCATTATTTGTATAGGTATTTTTTTTTAAAAAAATCTATCTCTTCTCTGTGGGTTTTCATATTCCCTACCTTTCATTCATTGATGTGAGATTTCAGTTTGATTCGTTTTTCATAAGCTCCCCATCCGATTGATTTCGAATGATATTTTTTTGTTCTGTGAGGCCTGACTGTGATTGTGAGCACCTAACAGTGGTTAAACTATGTCCCCCCCTGCAATGGTTGTTGATTTGTTCTTCTCTATTTTCTTATTTTCATATGAAGTATATCATTCACTATTAGTAATTAAAGTAGATTTCCCCATGCAATGTTTTCCTTTTGTGGTTTACTTTATTATGAATTGATGAATGTGTACTCTCATTACATATCATTGTTTGCAGAGCTACTTTCTTTTTTTAAGATCTGCGTCTTCACTGTTGGATTTCATATTGTCACTGGACCGAGACCTTGTATGCGAAAGTGATGGAGTTGGACGGGTTTGACGATCATGTGTTGCATGATGTCTTCGACTATCTTCAGAAGCGCGAAGGTGACGTGAGAGGTTTCATGGCGAGAAAAACCGAGTTTCGAAAAATCTGGGTTATGCGGTTCATTGGTGGGGGGGGGTTTCAATTAACCAATGGATGCTCGAAGTGAAACAGCTTGATCGACTGACTTTGATTTCTATGCATATTCGACTGTTTTGTTGGTACTTTTTTTTTCTTTTCCTAAGTTGCGGGTATTCGCAGTGGACATGTATGTATTTTGGACGATGCGGTAGCATTCGCGGATCATGCATGGCAGTTATGTGGGGTGCAATGGACCAGGCTATGCAAGGCCCTAATGTCTCATCTTTTGTATTTATATGCTTTGGGTTTTAACGCGTTTGAATGGCAGGTTTTAATGATTGTTAAGTGCGGTCGTGGCAGACGGGAAAAGCTAAGCTTGGCGTGCCATCTGGAGGTAAGAGCCTTGAAAGTATATGTTATGCATGTCTTGTTGTTTATGTCACTTTTGCTTACTTCAGGAAATTTTATGGCAGGTTTATATCGTAATTTGTCTCAAATTGTAGCAGTTATAATTGCAGAAGCATGACTGTTGTTATGCTGCATGTCCTTAACTTTTTACTTTCGGTTTATTAATAAGTTGATAAAGGTTAGTTGATGTGTTCTAGTTGCAAATTCTAGTACTTCTTGTTTGTATATGATCATGTTGTCTGATCAAGTGCTGCCTTTGTGCTTGCTTCACAATATTTTGCAGGTGGTGCAAGTTTGAAGAGAATTGCTTATTGCTTTGTGCTTACAATCGAGTGCTGCCTTTGTGCTTGCTTCACAATATTTTGCAGGTGGTGCAAGTTTGAAGAGAATTGCTTATGGCTTTGTGCTTAGGTTTGTTTGAAAGTTAGGATGCTTGTTTTGTCAATTAAAGGGTATGGCTTTGTGCAGGTTCGGCTGGGAAAGTTAGGATGCTTGTTCTTATTCTTCAAGAAAAATAGCAAGTAAAGCATAGGTGAGATTTCTGCTCCTTCTCAAGGCCTTTATTTACATGCCTTTGTTACATGCCTTTGTTTCTCATCTGGGATAGCTGCCCCCTATAGTTTATGATTTTTGGTTCTATGAATTAGGTGTCCATTTATGATGTTTGTAAGTAGCTGTTGTTTTCTTCTCATGTGGCTAAAATTGATGTGTGTGTGTGTGTGTGTGTGTGTATAGATGTATTGCATGTCCTTTGTTCAAGTTGTTGATTTGTGTCTATGTTTGGTTGTGATCATGTGATTATTATGAATCTGAGATGGAATAAGCTGCAAGATACCCTACCTCCCGAACTTGGTGAGCTAAAGAAACTGACACATTTGTGAGTATTTGTATTAATCCATCACTCTGGAAAATCATGAGCTTTTCCATTGTGGTCACTTCTTCATTTTGTTTTTCCATTAATTCTTCAGGTATTTGAGCTTCAACAATTTTAAAGGAGAAATTCCTGTGGAACTTGCAAATTTACCAGGTTTTTTGAAGGAGTTGTGAGTTCTTTAAACAATCTAGAGGAACTCAAATTCTTGAAGGAGTTGGATTCAGGTACATTGAAGGCAACCAATTCAAGATAGGAGCAAAGGCCAAAGGCACACACAAGATGCTTGAAGCATCCGATTCGGAATTTTTGTTTTAAATCTCTGTTTTATGTATCATGTTTTAATACATTTCTCCTAAGATTAGCCGTGTATCGAAGATTACTAACTTATTTCAATAACTTATTAGGGCAAGGTGATTCACTTTTTGCCATTTCTTTCCTATCTTAATAACTTATTTTAAATCTCTATTTGAGTGTAGACAATGTTATGGAAAATCATTGGAAATAATGAAGTCACATGGAAAGATGCTAGTCTTACTTGTAAATGAACCTCCATTTTTCTTCCTTCCTATATGCTTGCACTCTTCTTATTATAAAGCACAAGGACCTTACATTTTTGACTTAGAAAGAAATGAAGAAAAATAATTAAGGTAAATTCAACTCTATTGACCTCTCCAAGCCGCATTCTTCGGCCTTCTGTTGAACCTTGTCTTGGTGATAGTTGACCTCCATTGTTTGTGATCCAAAAGCTATAGATCCAAGATCTCATCTCCTCCATGAATGAAGAAGCTACATATTTAATTTGTTTAAAAATGCCAGTCAGAACTTGGTATTTTTCTCCTCGGTTTTCTTTGTACAAACTTTGAAGCATGTTCTTCGCCAGCTCTCATTGCATGAAATTCAAGTCTAATTACTCAAGCTAATTCACTAATTAATGCTAAAAAAATGTGATATTAAAAGATAATTAAAAGTTAAACATGCTAAGTATTTATTAGAAGTTAAACAAACCTAACAAGATATTAAAGTACAATTTTAATTATTTCTTTGTTTGTTTTTTTTAAATTAAGAGTTTGTTTTTGATGTATTATGCATTCTACATTTTTTTTTTATGAAACCCTTTATTTTTAAAACTGTTTGTTGTGATGTTGTATCTTTGTAGTTGATGCAATATAACTTTACAATTCATGACTTTATTATTTCTTATGATCCGTTTATTTTTTTATATTTTATATAATTTTATAGTTTACAAATTTTAATTTTTAAAAATTATTAAAAATCCGGTTAAACCCTGGACCAAACATTGTAATTGTGTAGTGGAAATCTTAAAAAAATTAAGCAAATTAGTTTTAAATACTTATATTATTTAAATGATAATTCAGTATTAGTAATTATTTATAATAAAAAATAAAATAGTTAATTAAATATGATAATCACTTTCTTAAACTAAAATGGAGCATTTATTTACAAATTAGAATGTTGAAGGGGGTAATCTCACCCCATCACTGAAGTGGTGATTATATCCCACTTCGGTGTTACCAAATAAAGGTGCAAGATGGGCCGGCCCGGGCACGGTGCGGCCCGGGCACGGCCCGGGCACGGTGCGGCCCGAGCACTGTTCGTGCTCGGGCCGGCCCGGCCCGGCCCGGATTGCAACCGTGCCGGGCCGGCACGGCCCACCTTTATGGGGGTCGGCCCAGCCCGAAGCACGGCCCAGGCCAGCTGGGCCGGGCCGGGCCGGCCGGCCCATATTTTTTAAAAATATTATAAAATTTATTAAAAATACTTTAAAAATACTAAAAATTAAGAAACTATTTTTTAAAAAAAATCTAAATATAGTAAATTTACATGAATACAATTATACAAGAAAAGATAATTTTTTCAAATTTAACATAATATTATAAGATTACATAGAAAAAATAAAGATAAACTAAAAATAAATTACAAATAGATATAGAAAAAATTTTGACATTTATTTAAAAACTATGACAACAATTTAGAAAATTACAAGCATGGAACTTTATTTGATTAACAATTCAGAAAAAGGTAATTATATTTTAAAGTTTAAAATAGCCTTGTAAACTAGCCGTTTATTGTTGTTGAAAAAGGTAAAAAAGTAATTATATTTTAAAGTCTAAAATACCCTAAAAAACTAGCCGTTTTATAGTTGTTAAAGGAGCTAAAAATGTCATTTTCTAATGTTTAAATTAATTGGGTTAAAAAATAAAAAAAAAATCCCGCCGGGCCGTGCCGGGCCGGCCCCCAACGGCTAGTTGCGGGCCGTACCGGCTGGCCCGCGTGCTCGGGCCAGCCCAGCCCATGGCGGGCCGCGGGCCGCCATGGCTCGGCCCAATGATGTGGGCCGTGCCAGCCTGGCCCGGCACTGTAGCTGTTCGGGCTCGGGCTGGCACGGCCCAAATCGTGCTGGGCCGTGCCGGGCTCGGGCCGGCACGGCCCAGCTTGCACCTCTATTACCAAACACCAACAAGTGGTTGAAGTGGAATTTTCCAGATTTCTATTCATACTTTCCAAACACAGGAAGTGGTACCCGAAGTCCAGCTTTCAGCTTCAACCAAACACACTGAAGTGTGTAGTTCCAGCCGAACTCTCCACTTTTACTGAAGTGCCACTTCCACACTTCCACCACTTCGGCAATTCACTTCCGAACCAAACGGCCCCTTACCGTTTCGAATATTATTTTACAAAAAATTCATATAAAGATTAAAGAATGATTATGACTAGATAGTCAATAGAATTAGATATTAAATGAAAGCCTTACTAAAATCTCAGACATTAGATCAAATAATTGAAACACGACAGTTCTTTAGTAGACTTACAAACAATTTGCCTTATATATGTTAACAATAAGACAAAAGATATATTATGAAAAATGGTTTTGGTTAATAGAAGTAGAAGCGTATATAGAAGAAAAATTAGAAATTATTTTAGACTATGAAAATAGATTGAGATTATCTCACTTATCTCATATTCAAAGATTTCTTGTTAGGAGAGAATATAATAAAAAGCTTAAAGGATTACGTCTAGAAGAAAAAAGACTAGAAAAAGTGTATGATAGGATAGGAAGTTTGCAAGGATGAAGCAATTATTAGAAAAAGAAACAATCAAAGAAGTGGAGGACCACTTAGAATATTTACAAAAGTATGTAGTTAGATCTGGATACTCGGTGCCAGACCAAATTCATATGCTAAGATATGAATGGCTGGAAGAAGTTAAAAGATATTTATTAACCAAAGACAATATGGAAAGAGAGCATCAATATCAAGACATGTGAACTTTGCGGCGAATCTTCTATGAGAGAACACCTTTGGCGACTCGTCCACTCATCACAAACTTCATTGGACTTGTGAGGAGCTACCTGTAGTTGGTAAGAACAACCAAGAGAATTTGTCTTAAACAGACTTTGATCCTTTCCATGATGGCCCAAGGCCTGGGAATACCTAGGTTTGTATAAGGAGAACAACCTTAGGAAAACAGTATTAGTAGCTCAGTAATCAGTTTACAGTTTAATTTTTAAACAAAAAAAAATAATAAAGAAAGAAGCACCATATTAGACTCAGTAAGATTTTTAGAAAATCAGAGAAAAATATTTGATCAGCATATCAAATTGACATGTACTGCTTATTATTAATCATAGTATTAATCAAATTCTTAGCCATATTAGTAGAAGATTGATTACAAGAAGCAAGAAGCATAGGATTATTATTAATAGAAGATGAGTAAGATCAGTAGTTCAATCATCAGTATATCGACCAAATATAAGGAACTCATGAATTACAAGGACCAAGGGAGGCCCAGCATAGTCTGGTTACTTCTCTGAAGTTTTAAAGGGACTCAATCGCACTTGTTCCTAGAGGTCACGTACTAATGAGCGAAGCAAGATTTACATATTTAGAAAATAAATTACACAATCTGATGAAGAAGCTTACTATAATAGAAGCTCAATTAACTAAATTGGATACTTTAATAGCAAATATAGATTATCTCAAACAACAGCTACCAAAGAGAGTACCAGAAAATGATATTGAAGAATTAAGTAAATTAGTTAGAAATATTCAAATAGGTACAGTAAAACCACAACCAAAGAAAATATCCCCTTTTGCTGTATGGACACAAGAGGAATTAGCAAAACCACAGCAGTGGAAGACCACGTAAAATATTTACAAAAGCATGTAGTTAGATCTAGATACTCGGTGCCAGACCAAATTCATATGCTAAGATATGAATGGCTGGAAGAAGTTAGAAGATATTTATTGACCAAAGACAATTTGGAAAGAGAGCATCAATATCAAGAAATTTTAGCCATAGAAAGAGAAAAAAAGAATAAGGGCAAAGGAATTCTCACAGAAGAAGGTGAGCCAAGTAGCAAGCGAGTAAAATATGATGAATGTCTTAGATCACATAGGATACCTATTAAAACTATGGAATTAATTTGGGAGATGGAGAAGACATGATATTCAATTTTTAGAAAATTGGAAAACAGAATTAGAAAAGAAGTACCAAAAAATAGAAAACAATTATATCTAATGGATCTTGATAGATACTATCCAGATTATAACTGGGAAATAGATTTTGAACAGTTCCCAGATGATATAGAGGATGTACATTTTTTGATAAAATGCAGATACCCTTATGGTGATTGGCTTAGAAGAAGTAATGAAAAAATAGAGACTCAAGAGGATGAAATTTATATGGAGTATACAGACGATGAACTTATTAGACAATTAGATGGATTAGATATTGAAGCATTAATGAAAAAAAATGAAAAGCCTCTAATTCAGCCCTTAGTGCAAGAAATACAAACAGAGATCTATTTCGGACGTTCTAAATTAATGAAAGAAGATATCAGGACTAGTTCTGTAAGATGTTAAACTTCTTTCATATTTTTGTGTAAGTTGGAAAAAGTAAGAGAAAGTGGACTGATTTTCTCTATTTCTTATATTTTTTTCTTTTCAAGTGGGGAAGTGGACTAACTTCTTCTACTACTTATGTTTTTTTTTTCTCTGAAGTATTTTTTACACCAAAATGAGGGAAGTGAGTTCCTTATAAAACCCATTTCTCCCCACTTCAAAAGACTTTTAAAAAATGATACTATTTACACCGAAATGAACATCAAAAGTGAGAAAATGAGCACTTTATGGAATAGACATTTCTTATAAAATAAATACAGGAAATGGGGAAGTTATATCACTTTCACCATTTTCCACCACTTCAGGGAAGTGGCACTTCCCCCACTTCCTGACTTCCTCCCACTTACATCGAAATGAATCCGCTCCCCTAGTATCTTTGCACATATAAAAAATTCAAACCTAAAACTACTAATAAAAAAACCCAAATTTTTACTAGTTGGGCCAACCCATTGGTCCTATTTTGTTACAACTTACTAGTATAATAGATACAATTTGAAATTATTTTCCAAATGAAAGAATAATAATTCAAAAACTCAACTATCACTTGTTAAACAGAGACCGAGTTTCTTAAACAGAAACCGCAATATTTAAACGGAGACATATTTTTTTAAACATAACCCTCAATTCATAAATAGAGATATATCACTTGTTAAACAAAGACTGAGTTTTTTAAACAGAAACCGCAATATTTAAATGGAGACGTACATTTTTAAACAGAAACCCTCTTCCCTTTCCTTGATCAATTTGCTCAACTTGATCACTGATCTCCAACCTATAAACAACTTTCCCAACAGCACTCCCAACCTCACCACCACGAACATCAACTACCATCTCCACGTCATCACAAGATTCATCCTTTTCCAACCGATCGACATCACCAAAATCTCCACTGCCGGCACGAACTCCGGCCACCACTTCAGTGCACTCCAAACTTCTCTTCCACCATCTCCATCTTCAGATCATCCCCATCTTCCTGTTGACAATCAATTTCAGCACTCTGCTGCTCACCTCCGGCATCATCACCGGCATCAGCTTCTTCCAAATTTGAAGGGGTCGTGGCTAGGGCTTCCACCGGATCAGCCAGGGATGGTTCCGGGGGGTCACCCCAGGAGTTGAGTTCGAGGCCACAAGCCTCATCCATGAAAGAGAAGAGAAGCAACCATTGTTTCAAGGAGGACAAAGCTTGCCATGATGTTGTTTGTTTACATGCATGCATTGCATGACATGGCATTGCATAGGAGATGGTGAGGGTCTTTGAAGAATGTGAAGCTTTAAAGTGGCATTAAATGAAGCTTTTCTCCCTTTGCATGTAAAGTGAATCATCATTAATGTGCTTGAGCGGAAATATTTAAGCAAAAATATAATTTTTTAAACGGAAACCTCAATTCTTAAACAGAGAGATATAACTTATTAAACATAAACCGCAATATTTAAATGGATACATACGTTTTTAAATAGAAACCTTAATTCAATGATGATGGTCTTTAAAGAATGTGAAGCTTTAAAGTGATATTAAATGAACCTCTTCTCCCTTTGCATGTAAAGTGAATCATCATTAATGTGTTTGAGTTAACCAAGATGATCATGATGTCATTGGGACTTGATCACATTAAATGAAGCTCTTCTCCCTTTAGATGTTAAGTGAATCATCGTTAATGTGTTTGAGCGAAAATATTTAAACAGAAACCGCAATATTTAAGCGGAAATATAACTTTTTAAACGGAAACTTCAATTCTTAAACAGAGAGATATCACTTGTTAAACAGAGACCACGTTTCTTAAACAGAAACCGCAATATTTAAACGGAGATATACGTTTTTAAATAGAAACCTTAATTCAATGATGAGGGTCTTTAAAGAATGTGAAGTTTTAAAGTGTCATTAAATGAAACTTTTCTCGTTTTGCATGTAAAGTGAATCATCATTAATGTGTTTGAGTTGACCAAGATGATCATGATGTCATTGAGACCTGATCACATTAAATGAAACTCTTCTACCTTTGCATGTAAAGTGAATCATCATTAATGTATTTGAGTTGACCAAGATGATCATGATGTCTTTAGGACCTCATCACATTCTTTGATCCAATTAGATTTTTAAAGTGTGAGGTTTCAAGTGTTTTTTTGTGACCATTTTAATTCAATTCTTAAACAGAGAGATATCACTTATTAAACATAGACCGAGTTTCTTAAACTGAAACCGCAATATTTAAGCGAGAATATAAGTTTTTAAACAGAAACCTCAATTTTTAAACAAGGAGATATCACTTATTATACAGAGCCGAGTTTGTTAAACAGAAACCGCAATATTTAAACGGAGACATACGTTTTTAAACAGAAACCTCAATTCTGACGATGCTTGCACTCAGCAAGACCGTTCTGAGCGGGTGTGTAATGTGAGAACTACTGAAAAAGGGTGCCATGAGAGGAAAGTAAAGCACGAAAAGATGTAGAAAGATACTCTTTAGCGCCGCTAGTTCGAAGAACCTTAATTCATTTATCGAATTGAGTGTGAACCATTTGTGCGAATTGATAATAGATGGTGAATACTTCAGATCTAGAATGCAGGCGATTGCTTCAAAAGAAGACTCACCTATCATTCAACCTTGATTGTTTCTAGTGAGAGTTCATAAATCTTTATGCAGTTCTAAGATAGTCTGTATCAGAGGCATATGAGATTAGTTGTTATTCACCTTGAAAAAGGGGATAGCATGTTTTAGGAGCTCTCTAGATCTAGAAAAAAATACAATAATTCAATGCAACCTTGTGTTGAACTCAACATAACTCTAGAAAGTAATCTTGACCCAAGACATTACTTTTAGTGATTGATTGACTTCCCCTTAGCTTCAGTCATTGTTTGCTTTCTTTCTCACTCTTTCACACATAATCAAATCACAGTTTGTAGGCTAGATAATAGGACAATAGTTCATACTAGTACTTTTAAATTCCCCGTTGGGTCGATATCCCTGCTTTATAATGCAGTTTACTACTTGCTTGGCACCGTGCACTTGCATCTAGTTGGTGACATTAGTCATGCGCATCAAAGCTTCTCTCATAGTGGATGATGATGGAGACTCTGGGATTCAAGATGACGATGTCATCATCCTTGCACCCAAAGGATCGGCATCATCTTGTCCCTGATTGACTAGTTTCAACCATTGATTGAAACCCTAGCCTTCATTTAAGATCAAGCAAAAAGGTCCTCAAGAAAACTTAGCTCTTGGGATTTAAACTACAAGGAAAAAGATAGTCCATGCCAGTGTTTGAGGTGTATTTGCCACATGTTGATTGGTGGAAGTGCTCATTACTTGAATCTTTGTGAATTTGGATTTCTAAAATTAAAACGGCCAAGAAGCAGGCCTGTGCTTTTGGCATTGTGCTCTAAGTAGAGAGACCATACAATGATAGTGTTCTCAAGTTTTCAATCTCATGTAATTTGCACACCCTAAGCATGCTAGTGCTTGAATTTTGCTTGTTTGTAAAAAAACACTATTTTGTGCTTTTTTTGCTCTGATTCACTCTATTTTTGTGCAAAATCTAGCTTGTGAACAATGGGTTGCATTCGCCGATGATGTCTCTAATAAAGGTCTCGGCGACTTGGACTGCTGAAAATTGTGCTCCCAAAGCCGAGAAGTGGAAATGTTTGGATAAGCGATCTTTGGCCACAAAGATCATCGTCTTGTAGGAGGAAGGAGGGAGATTGGTGATGAAATCCATCAAAACTGAGTCCCATATCTTGCTAGGGATCGGTAGTGTAAGAATCCCCAAGGAGCACAGTAAAATTTAAGAAAATAAAATAAAATTCTAAATTGCAATCGTTAAATATTTGTTGTGAGATTTAAAACATTTTAATCAAAGTACTCTATATTTCACTACTTTCTAAACAAACCTCCGCTTAAATGCCTGAATCTGTATATATGAACGCCATTATATTTTCCCTACATCAGAGCCACTTCTGAAAACATTTATTATATTAAAATTATTTAGAGATTTTATCATATCACATTATACATATTTGGAAAAATTGTTATTATTAAAAATTAATCTATTAGGGTAAAGTCACGATAGTAAAAGTCATGACAACAAAAATGGGTTAATATATAATTATTACTAATTAGCTACAAATTTGAAAAAATCAAGTTTTAAACTTTAAAAATATTTATATTCTAAGTATATTTTCAAACATTTAAGGGTGTTATATGGTGGAATCTACAAAAATCGGATATGATTCTGAATTACCAATCAAAATTAATGATAATTAATTTTTTTATCAACAAATAGTTGGGCTCACAGTTTTTAACTATTCTTCTCTCTTGTCATTGTAATTTTTTATGATTATTTTTGAATAAATAAGATCTATTTATTTATTATCAACAAAATTCAAAAATAATGAAGGTAAGTGTTTGTTGGAATATTTATTATCGAATTCAAGCATGCATACCGAGAAAAACAACATTAAATAAAAAAGCAAGCATAAAAGCAGTAGTTTTATTTATCATAGCACATACTGATACTCACACAAGTATGTCACACAACTACTGCTCAAACATATCAATCCATGGAGCTGCTCATCTTATATATATATAGCGCGCATGCTCATCCATGGATCTATTCATTCTTCCTCTAAGGATATCCATGCCCACCTCCACCTCCATGTCTATGTCCATCTCCTCCATGTCCATGTTCATATCCTCCACCACCATGTCCATGTTCATATCCTCCACCACCATGTCCATCTCCACCTCCATGCCCATATCCTCCACCATATCCCTCACTCAAGGTCCTCGTCGCTGAGGACAGACCTATGGCTAGGAGAAGCGTGAAGGCGAGAACCAAAAGATTTGTGTTCTTTGCCATTGTGGCTATAGCAGTTGTAGCACACGTAGAAGCAAGGGATGTGGAGCTGCAGTGTGGGGGGTGAGGCTATTTATAAGGATTTTCTTGGATGGGACCTGGCTTTCTGGGATGTTACATGTTACCCACTTCACACAGGTGATATGCGGACATTTGAAAACTGGCCAATATCTATCTATTTCTTCGCTTTTGACGATGTCTCTGGTAGTGATGTATAATTTTGCTTTTGACGATGTCTCTGGTAGATAATACTTGCAACGTTGCTATTGATAAACTTGTAAGAGGAGATGAGCAACCGTTGGAAGCTTCTTGATAAACTGTCAAGTGCAACCTAGATTTCGTGCATGCATGCATGCATGCTTCCTCTAACTTTATGGAGATTGTTGTTTAGTTTTTTTTTTCTAATTAAATAAGTAGAAAAAAAAAACAGCTAAATGAAAATAAGATTTCATAATAAAAAAAAAACAATGAGAGATGGTTGCAACATAGCTCATGGAAAGTGAAAGCCATATCTCTGTTGAGATATTAAGTTTATGTTCATATGTGCAGTTGACTTGGCTTATTATTATTTGTTAAATAAAATAATTTAACTCACTCATTCTACTTTATTTTTGCCAGACAAATAAAAGTCTTTTATTTTTTTTCTAGCTTATGCATTATTATCATTGATAAAAATGATGGTTCTATATTGTCTTTGTTTAAAAATAGGAATAAAACTTTATGATATTTAATGTACAAGCTTCACACAATATGCAAAACAAATGGTTTTCCACTGCCAATGAAGTACTCATATCTGTGAACACTTTAGTTAGAATTTTGATCGGATCCCTATCTTATTGTCCCTTATTGATGTGTGAGATTTGTGGAGGGTGCAGTTCAGAAACTTGATTAGTGGAATTTGAAGCATTCTCTTTAGAACAATCTTTTGGGATATTTGGCAAGGAAGAAATAAACGCATATTCATTTAATTTTTTATTTTTTATTTTTCTCTCTTTATTAGAATTTTTAACGAATTTTTTATGGTATTTGCAACTCCTGGAGCTATAAAGGCAAAAGTTTTAAGAAGAAACCACCACCCTAAAAAGAAGCCTAGAGTTTAGTAGACTCTAAGGGGGCCGGTGAGCCTAGTAACCCTTAAGTGCAACATGTTTTGTGCCGTTTCATTTTATTTATTTATTATTGTTATTATATATTACATACACTACATCAATTTAGCTTTTTGGAGGCACTTGATTAGAGGGGTTTTTTTGAAAACCGGATATATCTTTCATTGATATTTCCAACAGATAACTATTTTTTGAGTTGTTATCAAGTTAATTAAAGTCATCTAGTTGTGACCAAATTAATATGCGCCCTCGAATCTAGGGACCAATGAACTAAATCAGACGTGAACTTACAATAAACATACCATGGCTTTTTGGCAACTTTCTTTAGTAACCCATGTGTAACCATAATATTCAATTTTTATTTTTAATAATTAAGAGGGACAATTGTTTTTCTTAATAAAAATGTATAACACATCCATTAACATAGATATTCAAATAAAAATTAAAATGCTGAGGTTCGTAAATCAAGCATAAAAAAAAAACCAAAATAGTTCTAAACAAATAAAAAAACATCTGCTTCATCTGAGGCATATGCACACAAGGGCTGAAAACAAGCACTCTCAAACAAAAAGAAGAAAAATATTTTTGATGCCTCAAACCAAACTCACGTGTTTTCTTTCTTTTATCATTGATATTAATAACTGAATACAAATCACGTTCCTCAAGAAACACTCCATAAAAAATTAAGCAAATCCCCTAACAAATGTAACCAAAAAATATGCATACATACGATATATAAAATAACAAAGATCCTAAATACAAACATAACTACGTAAGTGCAATAAATACAAACATAAATGCATAAATCTAATAATACATATCCAAATGCAATATATAAAATAACTAAGGGACATAAATGCAATACTAACAAGATTAATTCAACATGTTCTGCATCATATGAGATTTCCTTTTCAATTTTGTCTTATTCTCAATAAATTTCATTTGACCTGTTCTTCTATTTTCTACAGATTTGATTGACTTAATTTTCTTTAATTCACCTGTTCTCCTATTGTTTCTTTTTTTTTTTGCAATATTAACCTAATCTGTACTTAATATTGTAATATAAATTATATATCACTATCAATCAAAATAAATCATGCAAACTAAGCGCTTCAGTTGACACGAGCTCATTTATTAGAAAACCTTAATCCAAAGAACCATTTCATCCACTCGTGTGTTCATGAGAACGGAGACAATCATTTTTTCCTGTGAATTATATAATCAATCCATCTGTCCTAAAATCCAATCACGTTACTACCTATGAATTACATTCAAGTAACAGGAACATCAAATCACAAGCTTACCTAATTTATTCTATTTCAACACATAATCTAATTAATATCATCGAATTTTTATTTACTAATTTATTTTAATTAACAAAAATGGCATATATAATAGTTAAACAATTGTTATTTCATATACTTATTTTTAAAAAAAAATAAATAAACCAATAATTTATTGAATCATAGCAAAAGCGCGCACATCACTACAGATACGTAAGAACAAAAGAACATAATAGAATGCATAAAACTATGTGCCCATGATATAGGTTGATACATTGAACACATGCTCCATGTACTATTAATTGACTATTGCCCATGATATAGGTTGATACACTGACACACATGCACACACGTGTACATCAGCACTAACGTTCATTTTATAAGCCAAAGAGTTAACTTTAGTCACCTTAATCCTACCTACCTATACCATTCTACCGACTTTTCACAATGCCAACAAGCCTCACTGAAACCTACAAAATTGCCATGAGGTTGTGTATACAACCACTCAAATATAGAATAATGTTTGGATAATTTTTCTTAAATTATTGTTAGAAATTCAGATTGGTTAGAATTTTTTAATATAAAATGGATAAATCATATATATGAAGATATATATTAATAACAAAAGCAAAACCCAACAAGTTATTAAGAGTGAAAAGAGATGATGAAATAATTCATTACCATATGGAATGCGGTGGAAAACGTGTTTCAAATTTTAAACTTTTGCAATATATTTTAAAAAAAACTTTTATATTTTCTAATCTATTTGAAAATTAAAATCTACTCAGGGGATTTTAAAATTCCACATGTGCATATACTCATGCATCAAATTAGGAAGAATTAATATCTTCTACACTACAATTTATAATTGATTAATATATATAATTGCTGATCAATTCAAAATTCAAAACTTACAATATCTTCTATGCTATTGCTTATGATCCTAGCTATTATTCAAAAAATTGATCACGTAATATTGTTCTAGTAGTTTGTAGCTGTAGAATTTAAAAAGTGATATTAGAAGACTCCGTCGCGATGATCAAATATAATTTGGAGTTTATAAAGTCTCATTCTGTGCCAACAAGCATGATTGATGTTAATGAGATGGCACCGTTCCAGAATATCATCTACACCACATCTATGTAATTGACTCCCTAGGGTCCCTCTTCACCCACGATTTTTTTTATTGTCTTTGTTAATTTTTGTTCTTCTCTATCTTGTTTGGTCTTTTTTTTTTCTATTTTTGTGAGGGCCTCCATAGCTAGTGGACTTTCATTTTTTATGGTTCAGGATAGGTGTGTCTTTGTTTTGTTTTCTTAATGTCTTTGTCAATGTAACCTCTTTTTCCTTTTTTATAGAAGTGATTATCATTTCAAAATAAAGAAAAAAAATGTCAAAATTGACTTAACATAACATCTCATGTAGCAGTGGCGGACAAAGAACTGTTTGCACCATGACTTGCTGCAAGTATATATATATATATATATATATATATTTGTGTGTGCGCGCGCGCGCGCCTGTGGGACCACTACTTCGCCATAGACATGCTTTGAATCTCGGTTTATGAGTGTTATGCTATTATTGAAATAACATAATCTTATATATATATATATATATATATATATATATATTCAATAAAACTGAATAATAGGTATAACCGCATGGATGGTCCCTCTATTATTATAACTAGATGACTTTTTTTGTAACTCTATTATTTTTTGTCTATTAGTTATTTAAGGAAAAAATTGATCTCACCCCTTAAAAGCTGTTAGTTTTTCCATTAAAGTAGTTGCTGTGTTATTAAATAATATTAAATAATTATTAAAATATTATATATATATATATATATATATATATATATATATATATATATATATGGTTTTTAATGACCACTTTAGTGAGTATATTTTTTTCTCTAATTCTGTCTTAAGTTGTCTATAATGTCGGGGTGTTTATTCACCAATAACTACTTGCACCCTAAAACTAACAATAATATTATTTTATTAAACTCAAAAGCTTAAACATTAAAGGAAACCAAACGTTATTATCCTTTCCATTATAATGTTTTTTAATTAGTCATTTCAAAAATATTTGTTTGTCATTGTTTTTCCCTTTTTTTTCATGTTTTTTTATGAGTTTATTTCCCACGTTCTAAATTAATGAAAGAAGATATCAGGACTAGTTCCGTAAGATGTTAAACTTCTTTCATATTTTTGTGTAAGTTGGAAAAAGTAAGAGAAAGTGGACTGATTTTCTCTATTTCTTATATTTTTTTTCTTTTTGAAGTCGGGAGGTGGCCTGGGGAAGTGAACTAACTTCTTCTACTACTTATGTTTTTTTTTCTTAAGTTGGGAAGTGGCCACTTTTCTCACTTTAGACTGAAGTATTTTTTACACTAAAGTGAGGGAAGTGAGTTTCTTATAAAACCCATTTCTCCCCACTTCCAAAGATCTTTCAGAAATGATACTATTTACACCGAAATGAACATCAAAAGTGAGAAAATGAGCACTTTATGGAATAGACATTTCTTATAAAATAAATACAGGAAATGGGGAAGTTATATCACTTTCACCATTTTCCACCACTTCAGAGAAGTGGCACTTTCCCCGTTTCCTGACTTCCTCCCACTTACATCGAAATGAACCGGCTCCCCTAATGTCTTTGCACATATAAAAAATTCAAACCTAAAACTACTAATAAAAAAAAAACCCAAATTTTTACTAGTTGGGCCAACCCATTGGTCCTATTTTTTTACAACTTACTAGTATAATAGATACAATTTGAAATTATTTTCCAAATGAAAGAATAATAATTCAAAAACTCAGCTTAAAATTTGTTGATAAAAAAATGAAAAAAAAGTTGGCATAACCTAAACAATGGTCCATGCTGGAACGGAGCATATATAGTCGTACTGTTATTCACATACTTAGCATTTTGAGAGGTATGGAATTTGAGTCTAACAAATACTAGTATCCCAAGTCTCTTGTAGGTTTATACACTAACTCTCCTCCAAGATTGCATGCCAGAGAGGATATATTTAATCCTATAGGAGATATGTAAGTCATCGTAACTAGTACATTTTCATATTTACATATCTGTCCATTGACTAACTAAGCTTGTCGCATTTATCACAAAAATAAATAAAAACTTCATTTCAAAAGAAATTAATATGCAAATATGAAAGTAATTCTTTTTTTAGGAATTATCCTTTTTTTTTTTTTAGAAATGTTGACAGCTAAATTTAACTTATAAGAGAATAATTTACAAAAGATTATATAACGCAGTTGAATTGTAGAACCAATGTACATAATTAAGGCAGAAGAAATATCACAAATTGTAGAACCGATTAATTTTTTTCCAGAAGTGGTACCTAATTAATGGAGAAGTTTTTTTCTTTGTCAAAAATATTAATTAGTATATTAATATAATGATTCATATAATTTATTAAAAGAAAATAAATTAAAGTATAATCCAGCCCAATACCTATTATAATAATAAAAACAGTTAATAAAAAATTAAAACATAACTTCGAGTATGTGTTCAAATATATTCCTTGCGTTATAAGGTCATCCTTTATATTTTTAGAGAATCAAAACATAATTTTGAGTATGTGTTCAAATAAATTCTGTGACATGTTGAGTATGTTTGAGATCAAAAAAATAAATTCTGTGACATGTGTAACCCCTTTTTTTGCTCACTATAAAATTTGGGATAAAAAATAAATTATAAGTAAGATTTTAACAATCAGTAAAAGAGGAACATTTATATTTCATGTTCCATATAACTTAAAACTTTATAGTTTGGTTACTTAGAGCATGTTCAATTTTAAAAAAAAAAAAAACATAATTTTAAATGTTAATTTTATGATTTTTAATGTTATGCAATAAAGTTTCAGAAAATAAAATAAAATTATATAATAATATTCTAAATGTTTATTATTTGCTATAAGATTTAAAACATTTTATTCCAAATACTTTATATTCCAATTCTTTATATACAAACCTCCACTTAAATGTCTGAATTTTATATATGAACGCTTTTATATTTTCGGTGCATCAGGGCCACTTCTGCCACATTTATCATATTGAAATTTATTAGAAAAATTAGTTATTTCTTTTATTTGTGCCCATATAGTAAACTCGAATTATAAAAAAGCCTAATCTTTAGAGATGTTATCATATCACATTATACATATTTGGAAAAATTATTATTATTAGATATTAATATATTTGGCTAAAGTTATGATAGTAAAAGTCATGATAGAAAAAATGGGTTAATATATAATTATTGCTAATTAACTACAATCTGAACATGTTAAGTTTTAAACTTTAAAAATATTTATGTTCTAGGTATATGTTTTAAAATATAAGGGTGTTATCGATATGATGGTATTCAAATAACGCGGATATAATTCTAAATGACCACGGAAATGATGAGATTACTGGAATAGGACCAGCAATCCTATTTACATTCGATTATCTTAAAAATAAATGTTTAGAGGTAGATGCTACTAGACAAGTTTCAAGCTATAGTTACTGCAATAATATATACATCCCAACAGCACATAAAGAATATAAACCTAGAAAAAAGCTAAAAAGAAGCCAGTATTATAGGAAGGGACGGCCCAAGTTCAATCATGTTAAAAAGTTTAAAAAGCATAAGCCGCCTAGAAAGTGTAAATGCTATGTATGTGGTATAGAAGGCCACTATGCAAGAGAATGTAGGAGTAAGACAGTTAATAAAGAAAAATTAAAGCTATTTCAAGAGCTAGAATTAGCAGATGAGTTTGATATAGTAAGCCTAGACAGTAATGATAGTGAAAAAGACAGTGATATATGCAGTATATTCGGTGAAGGTCAAATGGAAAGGTTAGAAGAAGTAGGCAGTTTAGTAAATTTCCAAAACACATATGGAAGTATTGAATGGCTTCCAGAAAACGGATAGATGGATTGGATTAGTAAACAACAAAAGTTTATGGTTTTGGGAAAACAATCAGTAGATAAAGATAATCCAGAACAACAGTCTCTTTATCAGAATTTAGTAAATAAGGAATTTCGTGAGTTTATGAATGAAATAGACTTAAATAAAAAGAACTTAGAGGCCGTAGATCTTATTATGGTAAGTTTAGGATATTTACTCTTCACCGGAGAAACTGTTAGAGAAATCATAGATTATGTACAAGAAAAAAATTTAAGAAAAATAAAAGATTTAAAGTTGCGAGAAGATGGAAAAATATTAAAATGAATATGATTCCATTGCTTTATGCGATAGTCAGAAACCTATATATCTATTAAAGATTTTGTTATAGGCAAAATCAAGATTTTCAGAGATATGAAAGGATAATGATACTTTATATGCTTTTAAAAGAACTAAGAGATTTCCATTATGGATATAGTCCGTATACTAGCACTGAAGAATTACCATTTAATCTAGGAATAAAGATAAACCTTTGAGGTATAGTTTAGACCAGAATCCAAAGTACTTATTAGAAACATATCATATCACAGAGGAAGTTGTTCCATGTGAACACTACTTTGAACCCTTTAAGTACAATTATAAGAATAGATGTGATAAGTGCTTTTACTTTCACGTACAAAAGCATAGAGTAACTTGCTTTAAGTGTTAGACATCAGTTTGTAGGAGATGTGCTAAGGAGCATTTTAATTTCACTTTTGAAGAAAGTCATATTAGTATATGTGAAGAAGTACTCAGACCAAGTATATCACCAAGATATGAAGAAGATAATGTAGACAGAGAACTAATGAGACAGCTTTTGAGTAGAATCAGAGACTTAGAGGATAAGTTGGAGAAAGTAACAAGAGAATTAGATTCTTACAAATCCAAAGGAAAAGGGATAGTGATTATGCAAGAAGAAGATGAAACAGAGGAAGAAAACTTCCATGAAGACATAATGACAATAGGACAGAGTAGAAGGTATAACAACCTGCTAAACTTACAGTTTGTCATAGAATTTAAAGATGGATTTAAGCTTCCTGTTAATGGAATTATAGATACAAGAGCTAGAAAAAATTATATATCACAAGATATAGTTCCCCTGAAATATCAGGAAGATGTAGTAACAAACTCAGTAGTCTATGATGCTTTTGGAAATAACATTATGTTAACCAAAAAATTAGCAGACTCAACAGTTAAATTCAATAATCAGACTTATACATTGCCATTTACATAGTTAAAACCTTTTCAGAAGAATAAACCCACCCAGTTTATTCTAGGAATGGGTTTTATACGACACCAATCAGGAGGTATTATTGTTCAAGGAGACTTAGTATCAGTATTCAAGAAGTTAGACATAATATCAACCACTCCGTACACATCAAATATTCTAGTACATGAAGAAATAGAATGGGAAGAGCAATACGAGTTACAGATTGATTACCATGAACTCACCAGTGTAAAAGATAGACTCTCTCCATTATTAGAAAAATTAAAGTTTGAAGGCATTATTGGCGAGAATCCTGTTAAGTTCATAGATAGGACTAAGGAAGAATGTAGGCTGGAAATAATTAATCCAGAGTTAAGGATAACATGCAGAATAATTAAGGCAACACCCTATGAACAGAAAGAGTTCAAAATGCATATTAGAGAACTCTTACAATTAGGATTTATAGAAGAGACAAACAGTCCACATAGAACAAGAGCCTTCATAGTAAATAAGCACAGTGAAATAGTTAGAGGAAAGAGTACAATGGTCTTTAACTATAAAAGGTTAAATGACAGTACAGAGGAGGATAAGTATCCATTACCAAGCAAAGATGTGCTCTTACAGAAGATCAGAAATACATTTATTTACAGTAAATTTGATCTAAAAAGTGGGTTTGGAAAGTAAGAATGGAAAAAGAAAGTAGGAAGTGGACAGCATTCATCACACATAATGGCCACTATGAATGGAAAGTGATGCCATTCGGTCTAAAGAATGCCCCACAAATCTTTCAAAGAAAGATGGACAACATTTTCAGAAAATATTCTTTCATAATAGTATATATAGATGATATATTAGTGTTTAGTCCAACCCTAAATCAACATATAGAACACCTTGTAGTATTCTTTAATGAATGCAAGCAAAATGGCTTGATCTTATCAGAGAAGAAAATGAAATTAGGATGCAGACGAATAGAATTCCTAGGAGTCCTAATAGGACAAGGACAGGTAGAGTTACAAAAGCATATAGCCTCAAGTATCCTAAATATGCCAGACATGCTAGAAGGCCTGACACAAATAAGATCCTTTCTAGGAAAATTGAATTATGCTAGAAACTTTATACCTAATCTAAGCCAATTAGCAGGACCTCTTTACATGAAAACAAAACAAATAGGGGAAAGAAAGTTCAATAATGAGGACGTCAAATTAGTCCAGAAAATCAAACATATGGTAAGAAAAATAAAGCCATTACAGTTACCACGTGAGGGAGCATATTTAATTATTGAATCAGATGGGAGAATAGGAGGATGGGGAGCTGTATTGAAATACAGCCCCCACACGAGATAGTTCAACAAAAGAAGAACAGATAAGTAGGTATGATAGTGGAACTTATACCACTCCAGTAACAAGTACAGATGCAAAAATATTAGCTGCAATAAAAGGATAACAACGTTATAACAATGACAAACAAATATTTTTGAAATGACTAATTAAAAAACATTATAATGGAAAGGATAACAACGTTTGGTTTCCTTTAATGTTTAAGCTTTTGAGTTTAATAAAATAATATTATTGTTAATTTTAGGGTGCAAGTAGTTATTGGTGAATAAACACCCCGACATTATAGACAACTTAAGACAGAATTAGAGAAAAAAATATACTCACTAAAGTGGTCATTAAAAACCATATATATATATATATATATATATATATATATATATATATATATATATATATATATATATATAATATTTTAATAATTATTTAATATTATTTAATAACACAGCAACTACTTTAATGGAAAAACTAACAGCTTTTAAGGGGTGAGATCGATTTTTTCCTTAAATAACTAATAGACAAAAAATAATAGAGTTACAAAAAAAGTCATCTAGTTATAATAATAGAGGGACCATCCATGCGGTTATACCTATTATTCAGTTTTATTGAATATATATATATATATATATATATATATATATATATATATATAAGATTATGTTATTTCAATAATAGCATAACACTCATAAACCGAGATTCAAAGCATGTCTATGGCGAAGTAGTGGTGCCACAGGCGCGCGCGCGCGCACACAAATATATATATAGATATACTAGCAGCAAGTCATGGTGCAAACAGTTCTTTGTCCGCTACTGCTACATGAGAAGATATGTTAAGTCAATTTTGACATTTTTTTCTTTATTTTGAAATGATAATCACTTCTATAAAAAAGGAAAAAGAGGTTACATTGACAAAGACATTAAGAAAACAAAACAAAGACACACCTATCCTGAACCATAAAAAATGAAAGTCCACTAGCCATGGAGGCCCTCACAAAAATAGAAAAAAAAAAGACCAAACAAGATAGAGAAGAACAAAAATTAACAAAGACAATAAAAAAAATCGTGGGTGAAGAGGGACCCTAGGGAGTCAATTACATAGATGTGGTGTAGATGATATTCTGGAACGGTGCCATCTCATTAACATCAATCATGCTTGTTGGCACAGAATGAGACTTTATAAACTCCAAATTATATTTGATCATCGCGACGGAGTCTTCTAATATCACTTTTTAAATTCTACAGCTACAAACTACTAGAACAATATTATGTGATCAATTTTTTGAATAATAGCTAGGATCATAAGCAATAGCATAGAAGATATTGTAAGTTTTGAATTTTGAATTGATCAGCAATTATATATATTAATCAATTATAAATGGTAGCGTAGAAGATATTAATTCTTCCTAATTTGCTCGATGAGTATATGCACATGTGGAATTTTAAAAATCCCCTGAATAGATTTTAATTTTCAAATAGATTAGAAAATATAAAAGTTTTTTTTAAAATATATTACAAAAGTTTAAAATTTGAAACACGTTTTCCACCGCATTCCATATGGTAATGAATTATTTCATCATCTCTTTTCACTCTTAATAACTTGTTGGGTTTTGCTTTTGTTATTAGTATATATCTTCATATATATGATTTATCCATTTTATATTAAAAAATTCTAACCAATCTGAATTTCTAACAATAATTTAAGAAAAATTATCCAAACATTATTCTATATTTGAGTGGTTGTACACAACCTCATGGCAATTTTGTAGGTTTCAGTGAGGCTTGTTAGCATTGTGAAAAGTCGGTAGAATGGTATAGGTAGGTAGGATTAAGGTGACTAAAGTTAACTTGATTAAATGTCAATTATATATATATATATATATATATATTGTAAAACCGCCTCTTTAAAAAAAAAAAAAAAATCAAATTTGTTAATTTAAAAATCTGTTTTAATTTAAATTTTAAACTCTCCGTTTTATTCGGGAGGAAAATCTCGTAACCTACGAGAGATTTATCCCGAGCCCTAGTCTCGCCGTCTTTGTTTTCGGAAAGTGCCGGCGACAAGAAAAATGAAGAGATCTCACGACCATTTTTCATTCTTTCTCCCTAGTTCTTGAGGTAAGCGTCCTTTTCTCGAATCTAGGGTTGCAGTAGAATTCATGTTCTTCAATTTTCATCTTTGGATTGTACGATGAGTTATCATGTGTCATTGCTTTAATAAAAAAAAAATGGGAGATGATTTTGCTTATTTGAGCCATAGTTTTCATTTAAGTGAGAATAGATTCCTGGACTATAGTAACCCTCTTGTGTCATTCAAAGATCCCAAGACTTTATTACTCATGTAATGATAAGTAGGAAAGACAATGTCATCCATATCCCTTTGATTTTCTCTGATTAAACCTAAATTCAGATGTTCTAGGTGAAGATGCACTCTTTAGGCAAAGTTGTGCAAACGTGCTTGAGCATACATTGGATATATATCTTGTTTTTTTTCCAAATATGTGATGGTGATATGGGATCATATATATCCTCTTTCCCTGTGTTTTGTGATATTGATCTGATAGTCCTTGAGCTTGAAGTTCACCCCAATAATTGGTTATCAGCATATCTATCACTGTGATTGTCTGTCACTATATGATCAAACGATGAAGTCGTGATTTTGTTTTCACTTTTGAATAAGCTGCGCCATTCTATTTCCTTTGTCCATCCGGTTGGATTGTAGTCAACAAGTTTGACTTCCTCTTCAAGTGAACTAAATTTAAATGCAGCAACCTTTTGATGCAAAACTGAGGATAAAACTAACATTCTTGTGTACAGGTCATTTTGTTTCATTAAATGCGTTAGTTCTTTACTAATCTTTTTCTTTTGTGCCATCTGTAAAAGGTTGCCAGTTATATATATATATATATATATATATATATATAATTGTGGGTTGGTTTTAGAGTGTTTGTAGTGTATAGAATTAATTCTTTGTGGATTCTAGTGTTGGCTTGCATAATAGGTTTAGAGCCTGAATCATGTTTGTATTTAAGTTTGGAATCTAAGACAAGTGCAATGTTCTTGTTATAGGATTTGTGCCTTAATCTTGAGTTTTGTGTCCGAGTAGGTTCCGTAACTCGGGGTTAATTTCCAGGTAAGTAAACCACGTATATACCTTATATTTGTATTTATATACAATTTTTTATTTCAGAAATTATTTGCATAATTATTTAATTATTTTGGGTTTTATTGTGAAATAAATTTTCACGATATTATATTTAATTGTTTTTGGTTAATATGTTATGCATATTATTATTTTCAAATTATTGATTATTTATTTATTTATTTATTTATTCAATTGATTTGAATATTTTATTCAATTATGTATTTATTCAATTATTGAATAATTATTGTTGACAGTGATTTTAGAACCGACATATTTTGACATAGCAAATTATAGTCCCCAACTAACTTTGCAACAACCCTGTCATTGGGGGGTTAAACACTGACCATGTCGACATGTATTTCTGATTCTGATAAGAAACTATAGTTTCGCACCGTTCCGTCGGTGGAGAATAACGGCTTCTGATAATCTGGCTCGGGTCACTGAGGGTAAATAAATGAACTCTGATAATCTGGCTCTGGTCGCCGAGGGTAAATAAATGACTTCTGTGTTTTGTTTTTGACATTAGTTATTGGGCGACATATATACCTGTTCATTGAAAACTTTGTTTGCCTAAAATGTTTTGATGTCTGGGTTTCATTTTGTGGATATGTATTGTACAACATTACTTTAAGAACATCTTTGAAACCATCGAGTTTTGTGAACCCTATATTACTATCGGCTTTTAGTGGTTGCTTACTGGGCTATTTAGCTCATAAATTGTTGTTTTGTTTCTTTTCAGATCAAGAGTAGGTGTGTGGTGGCTAGCTTAGCAGGGATTGTTGAGTGAGCACCAGGTGCCTAGCAGGAGATTAGTTTCCGTTAATAAATCTATTATTTGTTAAAACCTTTAGCATTCTTTGAATTTGGGTTGTAAACCAATTATTTTCGTTTATCTAATTATTCAGTTTTGTTTGGAATTTAGTGTATTATTTTGGATTTGTATTTGAGAGACAGGTATTGAGGCCTTGTGGGCATACGGCCGTTTGTCAACGCGTCGAGTCCGGCGAGCCGGGTTCGGGGCGTGACATATATGGAGATATATATATATATATATATATATATATATATATATATATATATATATATATATATATATATATATATGGCATAATTTTTAATATGCGCATGTGATTTAGGTATGTGGTGGTGTTGATTGAAAGCTTATAAAATGAACGTTAGTGCTGATGTACACGTGTGTGCATGTGTGTCAGTTGACACGGACATTAGGTGGACTCTTTGGCTTAGTCAGGAGTTTGTTCAATTGATCCGGAGAAAGTTCGAATGCTGGCCAATTGTCAATTAAGAGTACATGGAGCATGTGTTCAATGTATCAACCTATATCATGGGCACATAGTTTTATGCATTTTTATTAAGAAAAACAATTGTCCCTCTTAATTATTAAAAATAAAAATTGAATATTATGGTTACACATGGGTTACTAAAGAAAGTTGCCAAAAAGCCATGTCTTGTTGGTATGTTTATTGTAAGTTCACGTCTGATTTAGTTCATTGGTCCCTAGATTCAAGGGCATATTAATTTGGTCACAATTAGATGACTTTAATTAACTTGATAACAACTCAAAAAATAGTTATCTGTTGGAAATATCAATGAAAGATATGTAATATATAATAACAATAATAAATAAATAAAATGAAACGGCACACAACATGTTGCACTTAAGGGTTAGGCTCACCGGCCCCCTTAGAGTCTACTAAACTCTAGGCTTCTTTTTAGGGTGCTGGTTGCTTCTTAAAACTTTTGCCTTTATAGCTCCAGGAGTTGCAAATACCATAACAAATTCGTTAAAAATTCTAATAAAGAATTAAATGAATATGTGTTTATTTCGTCCTTGCCAAATATCCCAAATGATTGTTCTAAAGAGAATGCTTCAAATTCCACTAATCGAGTTTCTGAACTGCACCCTCCACAAATCTCACATATCAATAAGGGACAAGAAGATACGGATCCGATCAAAGTTCTAATTAAAGTGTTCACAAATATGAGTATTTCATTAGCAGTGGAAAATCATTTGTTTTGCATATTGTGTGAAGCTTGTACATTAAATATCATAAAGTTTTATTCCTATTTTTAGGCAAAAATAAAACAGAATGAGTGAGTTAAATTATTTTATTTAACAAATAATAATAAGCCAAGTCAACGGCACATAGGAACAAAAACTTAATATCCCAACACAGATATGGCTTCACTTTCCATGAGCTATGTTCCAACCATCTCTCATTGTTTTTTTTTTTTATTATGAAATCTTATTTTCATTTAACTGTTTTTTTTTTTATTTTTCTACTTATTTAATTAGAAAAAAAAAACTAAACAACAATCTCCATAAAGTTAGAGGAAGCATGCATGCATGCATGCATGAAATCTAGGTTGCACTTGACAGTTTATCAAGAAGCTTCCAACGGTTGCTCATCTCCTCTCACAAGTTTATCAATATCAACGTTGCAAGTATTATCTACCAGAGACATTGTCAAAAACAAAATTATACATCACTACCAGAGACATCGTCAAAAGCGAAGAAATAGATAGATATTGGCCAGTTTTCAAATGTCCGCATATCACCTGTGTGAAGTGGGTAACATGTAACATCCCAGAAAGCCAGGTCCCATCCAAGAAAATCCTTATAAATAGCCTCACCCCCCACACTGCAGCTCCACATCCCTTGCTTCTACGAGTGCTACTACTGCTATAGCCACAATGGCAAAGAACACAAATCTTTTGGTTCTCGCCTTCATGCTTCTCCTAGCCATAGGTCTGTCCTCTGCGGCGAGGACCTTGAGTGAGGGATATGGTGGAGGATATGGGCATGGAGGTGGAGATGGACATGGTGGTGGAGGATATGAACATGGACATGGTGGTGGAGGATATGAACATGGACATGGAGGAGATGGACATAGACATGGAGGTGGAGGTGGGCATGGATATCCTTAGAGGAAGAATGAATAGATCCATGGATGAGCATGAGCGCTATATATATATAAGATGAGCAGCTCCATGGATTGATATGTTTGAGCAGTAGTGGTGTGACATACTTGTGTGAGTATCAGTATGTGCTATGATAAATAAAACTACTGCTTTTATGCTTGCTTTTTTATTTAATGTTGTTTTTCTCCGTATGCATGCTTGAATTCGATAATAAATATTCCATCAAACACTTACCTTCATTATTTTTGAATTTTGTTGATAATAAATAAATAGATCTTATTTATTCAAAAATAATCATAAAAAATTACAATGACAAGAGAGAAGAATAGTTAAAAACTGTGAGCCCAACTATTTGTTGATAAAAAAAATTAATTATCATTAATTTTGATTGGTAATTCAGAATCATATCCGATTTTTGTAGATTCCACCATATAACACCCTTAAATGTTTGAAAATATACTTAGAATATAAATATTTTTAAAGTTTAAAACTTGATTTTTTCAAATTTGTAGCTAATTAGTAATAATTATATATTAACCCATTTTTGTTGTCATGACTTTTACTATCGTGACTTTACCCTAATAGATTAATTTTTAATAAAAACAATTTTTCCAAATATGTATAATGTGATATGATAAAATCTCTAAATAATTTTAATATAATAAATGTTTTCAGAAGTGGCTCTGATGTAGGGAAAATATAATGGCGTTCATATATAAAGATTCAGGCATTTAAGGGGAGGTTTGTTTAGAAAGTAGTGAAATATAGAGTACTTTGATTAAAATGTTTTAAATCTCACAACAAATATTTAACGATTGCGGTTTAGAATTTTATTTTATATTTTTATTTTATTTTCTTAAATTTTACCGTACTCCTTGGGGATTCTTACACTACCGATCCCTAGCAAGATTTGGGACTCAATTTTGATGGATTTCATCACCAATCTCCCTCCGTCCTCCTACAAGACGATGATCTTTGTGGTCAAAGATCGCTTATCCAAACATACCCACTTCTCGGCTTTGGGAGCACAATTTGCAGCAGTCCAAGTCCTCGAGATCTTTATTAGAGACATCGTCGGCGAATGCAACCCATTGTTTACAAGCTAGATTTTGCACAAAAATAGAGTGAATCAGAGCAAAAAAAGCACAAAATAGTGTTTTTCTACGAACAAGCAAAATCCAAGCACTAGCATGCTTAGGGTGTGCAAATTACATGAGATTGAAAACTTGAGAACACTATCATTGTATGGTCTCTCTACTTAGAGCACAATGCCAAAAGCACAGGACTGCTTCTTGGCCGTTTTAATTTTAGCAATCCAAATTCACAAAGATTCAAGTAATGAGCGCTTCCACCAATCAACATGGGGCAAATACACCTCAAACAATGGCATGGACTATCTTTTTCCTTGTAGTTTAAATCCCAAGAGCTAAGTTTTTTTGAGGACCTTTTTGCTTGATCTTAAATGAAGGCTAGGGTTTCAATCAATGGTTGAAACTAGCCAATCAGGGACAAGATGATGCCGATCCTTTGGGTGCAAGGATGATGACATCGTCATCTTGAATCCCAGAGTCTCCATCATCATCCACTATGAGAGAAGCTTTGATGCGCATGACTAATGTCACCAACTAGATGCAAGTGCACGGTGCCAACCAAGTAGTAAACTGCATTATAAAGCAGGGATATCGACCCAACGGGGAATTTAAAAGTACTAGTATGAACTATTGTCCTATTATCTAGCCTACAAACTGTGATTTGATTATGTGTGAAAGAGTGAGAAAGAAAGCGCACAATGACTGAAGCTAAGGGGAAGTCAATCAATCACTAAAAGTAATGTCTTGGGTCAAGATTACTTTCTAGAGTTATGTTGAGTTCAACACAAGGTTGCATTGAATTATTGTATTTTTTTTCTAGATCTAGAGAGCTCCTAAAACATGCTACCCCTTTTTCAAGGTGAATAACAACTAATCTCATATGCCTCTGATACAGACTATCTTAGAACTGCATAAAGATTTATGAACTCTCACTAGAAACAATCAAGGTTGAAAGATAGGTGAGTCTTCTTTTGAAATAATCGCCTGCATTCTAGATCTGAAGTAGTCACCATCTATTATCAATTCGCACAAATGGTTCACACTCAATTCGATAAATGAATTAAGGTTCTTCGAACTAGCGGCGCTAAAGAGTATCTTTCTACATCTTTTCGTGCTTTACTTTCCTCTCATGGCACCCTTTTTCAGTAGTTCTCACATTACACACCCGCTCAGAACGGTCTTGCTGAGTGCAAGCATCGTCAGAATTGAGGTTTCTGTTTAAAAACGTATGTCTCCGTTTAAATATTGTGGTTTCTGTTTAACAAACTCGGCTCTGTTTAATAAGTGATATCTCCCTGTTTAAAAATTGAGGTTTCTGTTTAAAAACTTATATTTTCGCTTAAATATTGCGGTTTCAGTTTAAGAAACTCGGTCTCTGTTTAACAAGTGATATCTTTCTGTTTAAAAATTGAATTAAAATGGTCACAAAAAAACACTTGAAACCTCACACCTTAAAAATCTAATTGGATCAAAGAATGTGATGAGGTCCTAATGACATCATGATCATCTTGGTCAACTCAAATACATTAATGATGATTCACTTTACATGCAAAGGTAGAAGAGTTTCATTTAATTTGATCAGGTCCCAATGACATCATGATCATCTTGGTCAACTCAAACACATTAATGATGATTCACTTTACATGCAAAGGTAGAAGAGTTTCATTTAATGTGATCAGGTCCCAATGACATCATGATCATCTTGGTCAACTCAAACACATTAATGACGATTCACTTTACATGCAAAACGAGAAAAGTTTCATTTAATGACACTTTAAAACTTCACATTCTTTAAAGACCCTCATCATTGAATTAAGGTTTCTATTTAAAAACGTATATCTCCGTTTAAATATTGCGGTTTCTGTTTAAGAAACGTGGTCTCTGTTTAACAAGTGATATCTCTCTGTTTAAGAATTGAAGTTTCCGTTTAAAAAGTTATATTTCCGCTTAAATATTGCGGTTTCTGTTTAAATATTTTCGCTCAAACACATTAATGATGATTCACTTAACATCCAAAGGGAGAAGAGCTTCATTTAATGTGATCAAGTCCCAATGACATCATGATCATCTTGGTTAACTCAAACACATTAATGATGATTCACTTTACATGCAAAGGGAGAAGAGGTTCATTTAATGTCACTTTAAAGCTTCACATTCTTTAAAGACCATCATCATTGAATTAAGGTTTCTATTTAAAAACGTATGTATCCATTTAAATATTGCGGTTTATGTTTAATAAGTGATATCTCTCTGTTTAAGAATTGAGGTTTCCGTTTAAAAAATTATATTTCCGCTTAAATATTTCCGCTCAAGCACATTAATGATGATTCACTTTACATGCAAAGGGAGAAAAGCTTCATTTAATGCCACTTTAAAGCTTCACATTCTTCAAAAACCCTCACCATCTCCCATGCAATGCCATGTCATGCAATGTATGCATGTAAACAAACAACATCATGGCAAGCTTTGTCCTCCTTGAAACAATGGTTGCTTCTCTTCTCTTTCATGGATGAGGCTTGTGGCCTCGATCTCAACTCCTGGGGTGACCCCCCGGAACCATCCCTGGATGATCCGGTGGAAGCCCTAGCCACGACCCCTTCAAATTTGGAAGAAGCTGATGCCGGTGATGATGCCGGAGGTGAGCAGCAGAGTGCTGAAATTGATGGTCAACAGGAAGATGGGGATGATCTGAAGATGGAGATGGTGGAAGAGAAGTTTGGAGTGTGCTGAAGTGGTGGCCGGAGTTCGTGCCGGCAGTGGAGAGGTCGGTGATGTCGATCGGTTGGAAAAGGATGAATCTTGTGATGACGTGGAGATGGTAGTTGATGTTCGTGGTGGTGAGGTTGGGAGTGCTGTTGGGAAAGTTGTTTATAGGTTGGAGATCAGTGATCAAGTTGAGCAAATTGATCAAGGAAAGGGTAGAGGGTTTCTGTTTAAAAATGTACGTCTCCATTTAAATATTGCGGTTTCTGTTTAAAAAACTCAGTCTCTGTTTAACAAGTGATATATCTCTATTTATGAATTGAGGGTTATGTTTAAAAAAGTATGTCTCTGTTTAAATATTGCGGTTTTTGTTTAAGAAACTCGGTCTCTGTTTAACAAGTGATAGTTGAGTTTTTGAATTATTATTCTTTCATTGGGAAAATAATTTCAAATTGTATCTATTATACTAGTAAGTTGTAACAAAATAGGACCAATGGGTTGGCCCAACTAGTAAAAATTTGGGTTTTTTTATTAGTAGTTTTAGGTTTGAATTTTTTATATGTGCAAAGATACTAGGGGAGCGGATTCATTTCGATGTAAGTGGGAGGAAGTCAGGAAGTGTTGGAAGTGCCACTTCCCTGAAGTGGTGGAAAATGGTGAAAGTGATATAACTTCCCCATTTCCTGTATTTATTTTATAAGAAATGTCTATTCCATAAAGTGCTCATTTTCTCACTTTTGATGTTCATTTCGGTGTAAATAGTATCATTTTTTAAAAGTCTTTGGAAGTGGGGAGAAATGGGTTTTATAAGGAACTCACTTCCCTCATTTTGGTGTAAAAAATACTTCAGAGAAAAAAAAACATAAGTAGTAGAAGAAGTTAGTCCACTTCCCCACTTGAAAAGAAAAAAATATAAGAAATAGAGAAAATCAGTCCACTTTCTCTTACTTTTTCCAACTTACACAAAAATATGAAAGAAGTTTAACATCTTACAGAACTAGTCCTGTTATCTTCTTTCATTAATTTAGAACGTCCGAAATAGATCTCTGTTTGTATTTCTTGCACTAAGGGCTGAATTAGAGGCTTTACATTTTTTTTCATTAATGCTTCAATATCTAATCCATCTAATTGTCTAATAAGTTCATCGTCTGTATACTCCATATAAATTTCATCCTCTTGAGTCCCTATTTTTTCATTACTTCTTCTAAGCCAATCACCATAAGGGTATCTGCATTTTATCGAAAAATGTACATCCTCTATATCATCTGGGAACTGTTCAAAATCTATTTCCCAGTTATAATCTGGATAGTATCTATCAAGATCCATTAGATATAATTGCTTTCAATTTTTTGGTACTTCTTTTCTAATTCTGTTTTCCAATTTTCTAAAAATTGAATATCATGTCTTCTCCATCTCCCAATTAATTCCATAGTTTTAATAGGTGTCCTATGTGATCTAAGACATTCATCGTATTTTACTCGCTTGCTACTTGGCTCACCTTCTTCTGTGAGAATTCCTTTGCCCTTATTCTTTTTTTCTCTTTCTATGGCTAAAATTTCTTGATATTGATGCTCTCTTTCCATATTGTCTTTGGTCAATAAATATCTTCTAACTTCTTCCAGCCATTCATATCTTAGCATATGAATTTGGTCTGGCACCGAGTATCTAGATCTAACTACATGCTTTTGTAAATATTTTAAGTGGTCTTCCACTGCTGTGGTTTTGCTAATTCCTCTTGTGTCCATACAGCAAAAGGGGATATTTTCTTTGGTTGTGGTTTTTCTGTACCTATTTGAATATTTCTAACTAATTTACTTAATTCTTCAATATCATTTTCTAGTACTCTCTTTGGTAGCTGTTGTTTGAGATAATCTATATTTGCTATTAAAGTATCCAATTTAGTTAACTGAGCTTCTATTATAGTAAGTTTCTTCATCATACTGTGTAATTTATTTTCTAAATATGTAAATCTTGCTTCGCTCATTAGTACGTGACCTCTAGGAACAAGTGCGATTGAGTCCCTTTAAGACTTCAGAGAAGTAACCAGACTATGCTGGGCCTCCCTTGGTCCTTGTAATTCATGAGTTCCTTATATTTGGTCGATATACTGATGATTGAACTACTGATCTTACTCATCTTCTATTAATAATAATCATATGCTTCTTGCTTCTTGTAATCAATCTTCTACTAATATGGCTAAGAATTTGATTAATACTATGATTAATAATAAGCAGTACATGTCAATTTGATATGCTGATCAAATATTTTTCTCTGATTTTCTAAAAATCGTACTGAGTCTAATATGGTGCTTCTTTCTTTATTATTTTTTTTTTGTTTAAAAATTAAACTGTGAACTGATTACTGAGCTACTAATACTGTTTTCCGAAGGTTGTTCTCCTTATACAAACCTAGGTATTCCCAGGCCTTGGGCCATCATGGAAAGGATCAAAGTCTGTTTAAGACAAATTCTCTTGGTTGTTCTTACCAACTACAGGTAGCTCCACACAAGTCCAACGAAGTTTGTGATGAGTGGACGAGTCGCCAAACCGGTACCATCTCTGGTCTTCTCTCATAGAAGATTCGCCGCAAAGTTCACATGTCTTGGTATTGATGCTCTCTTTCCATATTGTCTTTGGTTAATAAATATCTTTTAACTTCTTCCAGCCATTCATATCTTAGCATATGAATTTGGTCTGGCACCGAGTATCCAGATCTAACTACATACTTTTGTAAATATTCTAAGTGGTCCTCCACTTCTTTGATTGTTTCTTTTTCTAATAATTGCTTCATCCTTGCAAACTTCCTATCCTATCATACACTTTTTCTAGTCTTTTTTCTTCTAGACGTAATCCTTTAAGCTTTTTATTATATTCTCTCCTAACAAGAAATCTTTGAATATGAGATAAATGAGATAATCTCAATCTATTTTCATAGTCTAAAATAATTTCTAATTTTTCTTCTATATACGCTTCTACTTCTATTAACCAAAACCATTTTTCATAATATATCTTTTGTCTTATTGTTAACATATATAAGGCAAATTTTTTGTAAGTCTACTAAAGAACTGTCGTGTTTCAATTATTTGATCTAATGTCTGAGATTTTAGTAAGGCTTTCATTTAATATCTAATTCTATTGACTATCTGGTCATAATCATTCTTTAATCTTTATATGAATTTTCTGTAAAATAATATTCGAAACGGTAAGGGGCCGTTTGGTTCGGAAGTGAATTGCCGAAGTGGTGGAAGTGGCACTTCAGTAAAAGTGAAGAGTTCGGCTGGAACTACACACTTCAGTGTGTTTGGTTGAAGCTGAAAACTGGACTTCGGCTACCACTTCCTGTGTTTGGAAAGTATGAATAGAAATCTGGAAAATCCCACTTCAACCACTTGTTGGTGTTTGGTAACACCGAAGTGGGATATAATCACCACTTCAGTGATGGGGTGAGATTACCCCCTTCAACATTCTAATTTGTAAATAAATGCTCCATTTTATTTTAAGAAAGTGATTATCATATTTAATTAACTATTTTATTTTTTATTATAAATAATTACTAATACTGAATTATCATTTAATTAATATAAGTATTTAAAACTAATTTGCTTAATTGTTTTAAGATTTCCACTACACAATTACAATGTTTGGTCCAGGGTTTAACCGGATTTTTAATAATTTTTAAAAATTAAAATTTGTAAACTATAAAATTATATAAAATATAAAAAAATAAACGGATGATAAGAAATAATAAAGTCATGAATTGTAAAGTTATATTGCGTTAACTACAAAGATACAACAACATCACAACAAACAGTTTTAAAAATAAAGGGTTTCATAAAAAAAATGTAGAATGCATAATACATCAAAAACAAACTCTTAATTTAAAAAAAAACAAAGAAATAATTAAAATTGTACTTTAATATCTTGTTAGGTTTGTTTAACTTCTAATAAATACTTAGCATGTTTAACTTTTAATTATCTTTTAATATCACATTTTTTAGCATTAATTAGTGAATTAGCTTGAGTAATTAGACTTGAATTTCAAGCAATGAGAGCTGGCGAAGAACATGCTTCAAAGTTTGTACAAAAAAAACCGAGGAGAAAAATACCAAGTTCTGACTGGCATTTTTAAACAAATTAAATATGTAGCTTCTTCATTAATAGAGGAGATGAGATCTTGGATCTATAGCTTTTGAATCACAAACAATGGAGGTCAACTATGACCAAGACAAGGTTCAACAGAAGGCCGAAGAATGCGGCTTGAAGAGGTCAATAGAGTTGAATTTACCTTAATTATTTTTCTTCATTTCTTTCTAAGTCAAAAATGTAAGGTCCTTGTGCTTTATAATAAGAAGAGTGCAAGCATATAGGAAGGAAGAAAAATGGAGGTTCATTTACAAGTAAGACTAGCATCTTTCCATGTGACTTCATTATTTCCAATGATTTTCCATAACATTGTCTACACTCAAATAGAGATTTAAAATAAGTTATTAAGATAGCAAAGAAATGGCAAAAAGTGAATCACCTTGCCCTAATAAGTTATTAAAATAAGTTAGTAATCTTCGATACACAGCTAATCTTAGGAGAAATGTATTGAAACATGATACATAAAACAGAGATTTAAAACAAAAATTCCGAATCGGATGCTTTAAGCATCTTGTGTGTGCCTTTGGCCTTTGCTCCTGTCTTGAATTGGTTGCCTTCAATGTACCTGAATCCAACTCCTTCAAGAATTTGAGTTCCTCTAGATTGTTTAAAGAACTCACAACTCCTTCAAAAAACCTGGTAAATTTGCAAGTTCCACAGGAGTTTCTCCTTTAAAATTGTTGAAGCTCAAATACCTGAAGAATTAATGGAAAAACAAAATGAAGAAGTGACCCCAATGGAAAAGCTCATGATTTTCCAGAGTGATGGATTAATACAAATACTCACAAATGTGTCAGTTTCTTTAGCTCACCAAGTTCGGGAGGTAGGGTATCTTGCAGCTTATTCCATCTCAGATCATAATAATCACATGATCACAACCAAACATATACACAAATCAACAACTTGAACAAAGGACATGCAATACATCTATACACACACACACACACATCAATTTTAGCCACATGAGAAGAAAACAACAGCTACTTACAAACATCAGAAATGGACACCTAATTCATAGAACCAAAAATCATAAACTATAAGGGGCAGCTATCCCAGATGAGAAACAAAGGCATGTAAATAAAAGCCTTGAGAAGGAGCAGAAATCTCACCTATGCTTTACTTGCTATTTTTCTTGAAGAATAAGAACAAGCATCCTAAATTGGATACACTTTGTTTTGATCTCAAAGACACTCAACATGTCACAGAATTTATTTGAACACATACTCAAAGTTATGTTTTAATTCTTAAAAGATATAAAAGATGACCTTCTAACGCATGGAATATATTCGAACATACTCGAAGTTATGTTTTAATTTTTTTCTTAACTGTTTTTTATCATTATAATAGGTATTGGGCTGGATTATACTTCAATTATTTTCTTTTAATAAACTATATGTTTATAAATCATTATATTACTATACTAATTGATACTGCCAACAAAGAAAAAAACTTCTCCGTTAGGTGACACTTTTGGAAAAGAATGTGTTTGGGGCCCATGGATAAAACAAAATTTTATTTTATAGTTGTTCCACATTGACAGTCAAAACAATGCCAAGTTTGTCAAACATGCCTGCTAAAATGACAGCTACAACTTGACATCATTATGCAGACCACTTTCAAGACAAGAATCACAGCACATCAGCTTTTGAGGATTCGTTGAAATAAAACAAGGATGGATGCACATTATATTATCTTTTTAACAGAAAATAGAAGGGAAGAAAAATCTTGAGTTTATATTCCCTACTATCTGTGAAATTTCTTTTGCCTTAAATTATGTACATTGGTTCTACAATTCAACCATGTTATATAATCTTTTGTAAATTATTTTCTTATAAGTTAAATTTAGATGTCAAAATTTCTGAAAAAAAATATATAATTTCAATAAAAAACTTTATTTTCATATTCTCATGCTAATTTGTTTTGATATAAACTATTTTTTTGACAAATATGACAAACGTTGTTAGTCAAAGGACAAATATGTAAATATGAAAATGTACTAATTGCGGTGACATGTAATTTGGATTAAATGTTTGGTAGGTCACTAAAGTTTGGACTTATTTCATTAAGGTCACCAAGTTTCAATTTGTATAAAAAATGTTACTAACATTTGATTTTGTTTCTCCGGCAGGTCACCCGCGAGTGACCACATTCATTCAGCTGACGTGGCGACTGGAAAAAACACAGTCAGCCTCACTGTGCCACGTAACCAGCTGACGTGGCGACCGAAAAAAAAAGATTATATTTTTGGTAGGTTACTGAGGTTTGGACTTGTTTCATTAAGGTTACCAAGTTTCAATTTGTATCAAAACGGTTACTACAATTTGATTTTGTTTCTCCGGCAGGTGACCCGCAAGTAATCACATCCACCCTGCTGATGTGTCGACCGAAAAAAACACAATCAGCATGATGTCGCTATGTCACCAGGATGCCACATCAGCATTTGTCCAGGTAATATAATTTTTTGCCACATGGTGACGTGGACAAATGCTGATATGGCACCTGGTGACGTGGACAAATGCTGATGTGGCATCCTGGTGACGTGAACTCATCAAGGTGACTGTGTTTTTTCATGTCGACACATCACCAGGATGGATGTGGCTACTTGCGGGTAACTGTTTTGATACAAATTGAAACTTGGTAACCTTAATGAAACAAGTCCAAACCTCAGTAACCTACCAAAAATATAATCTTTTTTTCCGATCGCCATGTCAGCTGGTTACGTGGCATAGTGAGGCTGACTGTGTTTTTTCCGGTCGTCACGTCAGCTGAATGAATATGGTCACTCGCGGGTGACCTGCCGGAGAAACAAAATCGAATGTTAGTAACCTCTTTTATGCAAATTAAAACTTGGTGACCTTAATGAAATAAGTTCAAACTTCAGCGACCTACTAAAAATTTAATCCCATATAATTTTGAAGGGGAGTGAGTACATAAATTTTTCACAAAAGATATGAGATACTATAGTTTCACAAAATATATGAGATACTACAAATTGAGATACTATAGCTAGTGTTTGTCAGACTCAAATTCGATACCTCTCAAATGCCAAACATGCATGTGGGTAACAATAGGGCTATATATGCCCTTATCACCATGAGCATGGACCATTGTTTAAGTTATGCCAACTTTTTTTCATTTTTTATTAACAAATTTTAAATTGAGTTTTTGAATTGTTATTCTTTCATTTAGAAAATAATCTCAATTTGTATCTATTATACTATAAAGTTGTAACGAATAAGGCCCGGCTTCGTCCAATTAATAAAAATTTGGGTTTTTTTAAAGTAAGTAATTTTCAGTTTGAATTTTGTATGTATCCAAAGACACTGGATGGAAGACGTTTAAAGCATTTTCACGTTAGGAAATAAACTCATAAAAAAAATCAAAAAAAAAAAGAAAAGAAAATAGTGAGCCACAAATATTTTTGAAATGTCTATAAATATTATAATAGAATGGATAACAACTTTTGTTTACCCTTAATTTTAAAACTTTCAAGTTTAATAAAATATTAATATTGTTAGTTTTAGGGTGCAAGTAGTTAGTGGTGAATAAACACCCCAAGAATATAGGCAACTGAAGACAAAAATGCCACTTGTAGTATGGTGGTCATAAAAAATCATATGTTAATAATTATTTAATAGTACTTAATTAATGCCACATCAACTCCTCTGAGGTGGTGTTTGGTTGAATGTAATTTTTAAGTGCAGTGGAATTTTAATTACAGTGTAACTGGAAATACCTGAATGTTAAAATTCAGTAAAGTCAAATCTAATATTTAGTTAAATGTATGTGAAAATAATATATTATAATAATTTAATATTATTTTAATAATTTAAGTGCATATTAATTACTTTAACTATTAAATTTAAATTCATTATTAATTTATTAAAATTTTATTATATTTTAAAATTTTGAATTTAATTATTAACCCCACAAAAAGTGCATTTATAAGATTTTCATCTTATTTTAACAAGTTATTTAATATTTTTAATTATTAAATAAATTATTAAATTTATTATGAGAATTTATAAGTTTTTTACTATTTATAAATGTTTAATAATATTTGTTTTTTCTTAATTGGTCACATAAGGTCACATGTGAGGGAGCAAAAAGATAAGGGATTTCGTTTTACTGCTAATTTGGACGTAAAACCAAATCCCTTATTGGATGTAATTCGAGTTACATGGTTTTTAATAATATTTGTTTTTTCTTAATTGGTCACATAATGTCACATGTGAGGGAGCAAAAAGATAATGGATTTCGTTTTACGGTCAATTTGGACGTAAAACCAAATCCCTTATTAGATGTAATTCGAGTTACATGGGTTTTTAAAATTTCGTCAAACAAACACTTGGATTTTCAAAAACTCGAGTAACTCAAGTACATGTAAATCTAAATCCCTCCAAACAAACACTACCTAAAAAAACTAACGGTTGTTAGAGGGGTGAGATCAATTTTTTTTTCCCAAATAACTTATAGGCAAAAAATGATAGAAGGACAAAAGGGGCCGTCTAGCTATGTAATGGAGGACCATCTAGATGGTTATAAATATTATTCAATTTTATTAGTACGGCATTTTGTATGATATTTTTGGTTTTTGGTCATAAATTGTTGCAATATGTGTACCAAATTTGCAACATTTTGTATGTGTCAAAAAAAAACTTATATATATATACACACGATTATATTATTTATTATCCAAACCAAATAATACACCCGCGAATCTAGGAACCAATGAACCAAATCATAAGTGAGCTTTACTATAAACTTCCAAATAGATCAGAAAAGCAAAAAATAAAAATTAAATAAATATGTGTTTATTTCTTTCTAGCCAAGTATCCTAAAGGATTATTATAAAGAGAATGCTCCAAATTCCTCTAATCGAGTTTTTGAACTGCACTTTCCACAAACCCCACATATCAATAAGGGATCCGACCGAAATTCTGACTAAAGTGTTCCCAGACATGGATGCTTCATTGACAGTGGAAAAATATTTGTTTGCAAATTGTGTGAAGTGTGTAAATTAAAACATTATAAAGTTTTGCTCCCACTTTGAAACAAAAAGAACATATATAGAACCATCATTTTTATTGATTAGAAAAATGCATAATTTCGAAAAAAATTACAACGTTTACCGTAAAAATAAAATATAATAAGTGAGTTAAATTTTTTTATTTAACAAATATTAATAAATCACATCAGAAACATCCATAGAAATAGAGTTAATCCCTTAATATACATATGATTTCCTGTTATGTGAGCTGAGATTTGAACCATCTCTGATTACTTTTTTTATTATAAAATCTTATTTTTATTTAACTATTTTTATATAAAAAAAAAAAAAAAGGCTAAACAACAATCTCTAGGAAAAACTTAGCAAGTACAAAACTTCCAACAAACTTTGAAAAATAGTAAAAAAAAAAGTAAATAAATAAAGACAAATAACCTAACGATTAAGAAGATTGGGTGGCCGATCCAATCATGACAACACATGCAAATTAAGTAAGTGTCAAGAGCCTTCAGCCCAGTCCATATTGATATTAATTTGAATTTTCACCAAAGTTAGAGGAAGCACGCATGCAAGTATGAAATCTAGGTTGCACTTGATAGTTTTTCTAGAGGCTTCCAACCTCTTACAAGTTTATCAATATCAACGTTGCAAGTATTATTACTCTAGCTATATAAACAATAATATCATCAATCACAAATTCAAAGCGTTTAAAGTCCCCTTATTGGCAATTACAAAAAAACTAATGATAATAATTATCATATATATAACCCTAAACCTTTATCTTTAAAATAGACTAAAGTTTGGAAAAAAACAAAATTACACATCACTACGTGAGAAATCGTCAAAAGCGAAAAAATAGATATTGGCTCGTTTTCAAAAGTCGGCACATCGCATATGTGAAGTGGGTAATATGTAACATCCAAGAAAGCCACGTCCCATACAAGAAAATCCTTATAAATAGCCTCCCTTCCACTCTGCAGCTCCACATCCCTTGCTTCTACGTGTGCTACTACTGCTGCTATAGTCACAATGGCAAAGAACACAAAGTTTTTAATCCTTGCCTTCATGCTTCTCCTAGCCATAAGTCTGTCCTCGGCGGCGAAGACCTTGACGGAAGGATATGGGCATGGAGGTGGAGGAGGACATGGTGGTGAAGGGGGAGGTGGGGGTGGAGGAGGACATGGTGGTGGAGGATATGAAGGTGGACATGGTGGTGGAGGTGGAGGTGGACATGGTGGTGGATATGGGAAGGGAGGTGGAGGTGGAGGTGGAGTAAGTGGTGGTGGTGGTGGTGGACATGGTGGTGGAGGTGGTGCTGTACAAGGTGGTGGAGGATATGGACATGGTGGAGGAGGTGGAGGAGGACATGGAGGTGGACATGGAAAGGGTGGTGGAGGTGGACATGGCCATCCTTAGAGGAAGGAATGAGCGGATCCATGGATGAGGAAGAGCCCTATATAGGATGAGCAGCTCCATGGATTGATATATTTGAGCAGTGGTTGTGTAATATTCATGTGGGAGTATCATTATGGGCTATGATAAATAAAACTACTGCTTTTATGCTTGCTTTTTTATTTAATGTTGTTTTTCTCCCTATGCATGCTTGAATTCTCTAATAAATGTTCTACCAAATGCTTCCCTTCATTTTATTTTTGTATTTTGTTGATAATAAATAAATAGATCTTATTTATTCAAATACTATTATAAAAAATTACAATGAAAAGATAGAACAGTTAAAAACTGTGTCCACTTATATATTGATTAAAAAATAAATATCATTAATTTTGATTGGTCATTCAGAATCCTATCTGCGCGTGTTTTTTGAATACCAGCATATAACACTATTATATTTAAAAAAAATATACTTAGAATATAAATATTTTTAAAGTTTAAAACTTAACAAGTTCAGATTTGTAACTAATTAGTAATAATTATATATTAACCCATTTTTGCTTTCATGACTTTTACTATCATAACTTTACCCTAAAATATTAATATCTAATAATAACAATGTTTCCAAATATGTATAATGTGATATGATAATATCTCTAAAAATTAGGTTTTCTTAGAATCCGAGTTTATTATATGGGTACAAATGAAAGAAATAATTAACTTTTCTAAATAATTTCAATACGATAAATGTTGGCAGAGGTGGCCTGATATACAGAAAATATAAAGACGTTCATATATAAAGATTCAGATATTTAAGTGGAAGTTTGTATAGAAAGAATTGAAATATAAATTATTTTGAATAAAATGTTTTAAATCTTATAGCAAATAATTAATGCTTACAGTTTATAATATTATTTTATGATTTTATTTTATTTTCTTAAACTTTATTACATAACATTCAAAATCATAAAAGTAACATTTAAAATTTTGTTTTTTAAAACACATTTGAACAAAGTCTAAGAAACCAAACTCTAAAGTTTTAAGTTATAAGGAAAATGAAATATAAATTTTCCTCTTTTACTGATGGTTAAAATTAATCTTATTTATAATTCATTTTTTATCCCAAATTTTATAGTGAGCAAAAAAATGGGGTACACTATGTTTTGATCTCAAAGATATACTCAACATGTCACAGAATTTATTTGAACACATACTCAAAATTATGTTTTAATTCTCTGAAGACATAAAAGATGACTTTATAACGCATGGAATATATTTGAACACATACTCGAAGTTATGTTTTAATTTTTCTTAACTGTTTTTTATCATTATTATAGGTATTGATCTTTATTATACTTTAATTTATTTTCTTTTAATAAATTATTTGAATCATTATATTAATATACTAATTAATATTTCCGACAAAGGAAAAAACTTCTTCATTAATTTAGGTACCACTTTTGGAAAAGAATGTATTGGGGACCCATAGATAAAACAAAATTTTATTTTAGAGTTGTTCCACATTGACAGTCGAAACAATGCCAAGTTTGTCAAACATGCCTGCTAAAATGACAGCCAAATATAAATTGACATCGTTATGGAGATCACTACCAAGACAAAAATCACAGCACATCAGCTGATGCGGATTGGTTGAAATGAAATGAGGATGGATGTACATTATATTATCTTTTTAAGGGATAAAAGAAGGGAAGAAAAATCTTGAGTTTATATTCAACTACTATTTGTGATATTTCTTCTGCCTCAATTATGTACATTGGTTCTACAATTCAACCATGTTATATAATCTTTTGTAAATTATTCTCCTATAAGTTAAATTTAGATGTCAAAATTTCTGCAAAAACAAAAGATAATTCCTAGAAAATAAAATTTTACTTTCATATTCGCGTGTTAATTTATTGTGAAAAGGACTAACTTTTTTTTAACAAATGCGACAAGCATGGTTTGTCAACGGACAAACATGTAAATATAAAAGTGTACTAATTACTGTGACTTACCGATCTCCTATATGAATAAATATTTCCCCTCTATCGCGCGACCTTAGAAGGGAATGCATAAACACTCCACAAGAGACTTGGGGTACTAATGTTTGTCAGACTCAAATTCGATACCTCTCAAACGCTAAGCATATGGGTAACTGTAGGGTTTTATATGCCCCGTTACCCATGAGGATAGACAATTGTTTAGGTTATGCCAACATTTTTCATTTTTTTATTAACAAATTTTAAATTGAGTTTTTGAATTATTATTATTTCATTTAGAAAATAATTGCAATCTGTATCTATTATACTACAAAGACATTGAATCAAAGAGGTTCAAAGCCTATTTGGTTGTTGTTTTTAGAAATAGTTTCTGCTTTTAAAAACAAAAAAACTTGTTTGGAGCCTATATTTTGAAATTGTTTTAAAAAACTAAAAAACAAAAAGGTTTTTTTAAAAACAAAAAACTGAAAACAACTTTGGGATGTTTCCAAACTTTTGTTTTTAAAAACAATCCAAAATAAAAGTGAGACTTATCTATAGGGCTTTCAAAACAAACCCTTTTCTCATACATCTAAATTTTCCTCCACCACCCCCTCTACTCCATCTCCGGCAGGTATCTTCCGGTTTCGATTCCAACACCTCCAGCGTACTTCCCCTCACCTTCCCCTCCCCTCGGCTACACCTCCAATCGGTTTTTTCTATAATGTCATCTTCTTTTAGAGTTTTTTTCTTTTATTTTTTTACAATAAAAATAGTTAAATCAAGTTTGTTAATTAGGTTGATTACTTGTATTGTAATCTTTTATTCCCATTATCTTTTATTTTTTATATAACATACATTATAGATGGCAACTAGCAAAATGATAAAAGAACAAGACAATTCTGTGTGGTCCAAAAATATGGTTAAATCCTACATAGATATCATGGTGGAAGAAATTACAAAAATAAATATGAATAGTGGAGCGTTTTGTCCTAAAATTTAGAAAATTATTTTAGAAAAGTTGAGTACCATTGTGAGAAGTAGTTTCACTTTAAAACAAATAAAGCAAAAGTTTAACAGATTGCGTCTTAAGCATCGAGAATTGTTTTTACTGTTACAACATACTGGGTTTGGTTGGGATGTCGAAGCCAATACAGTCACTGCAGATGAAAAGGTTTTGTCACGCCCCGAACCAGGCTCACCGGACTCGATGCGTCGACAAACGGCCGTATGCCCACAAGGCCGAGACCAAGTGGGCACACAAGGCCTCAATACCTGTCTCTCAGATATAAATCATAGCGGCACAGTAATTTCAATCAAAACCAAAAATTCAAGAACGACAATAATCAAGTTTACAACTAAGATCCAAAGAATACTAAAGGTCTTGACAGACATCAGACTTATTAAATGGAAAACTAAACTCCTGCTAACCACCTGGTGATCACTCAACGGTCCCCGCTAAGCTAGTCACGACACACCTACTCCTGATCTGAAAAAGATAGAGCAACTATTTATGAGCTAAATAGCCCAGTAAGCAACCACTAAAAACCAATGGTAATATAGGGATCACAAAAATTCAATGATTTCAAAATCAAAACCCAGACCTCAAAATATTTCAGAAACATACTTAAAAGTAACATTATATAATAAATATAAAAAATTAAAACCCAGACATAAGAACGTTTCAGACAGACATAAATTTTTCATATAAACATGCATATATGTGCCCCAAATAACTAATGCCAAAAACAAAACACAGAATTCATTTATTTACCCTCGGCGACCCGAGCCAGATTATCAGAGGCCATTATTCTCCACCGACGGAGCGGTGCGAAACTATAGTTTCTTATAAGAATCAGAAATGCATGTCGACATGGTCAGTGTTTAACCCCCAATGACAGAGTTATTGCAAAGTTAATTGGGACTACAATTTGCTATATCAAAATATGTCGGTTTCAAAATCAGTGTCAACACAAAATAATGAAATTCGGTAATCTTATTTTCTAATGAGCATAACTCAAACCATTTCAAATCAATTAAATAAATAACAATTAGATAAATCATTAAATAAATAAATATATGCATAAATGATCAATAAATTTGAAAATATTTATATGCATAATATCTTAAACTCAAACAATTAAATATTAAATATAATATCGTGAAAATTTATTCACAATAAAACCCAAAATAATTAAATAATTATGTGAATTAATTTCGAAAATCAAAAATTTATATATACATATACAGGTTTATACGTGGTTTACTTACTTAGAAAAATATCCCCAAGCTATAGGACCCACTCAGACACCAAAATCAGGATTCGGGCACAGACCCTATAACATGAACATAATACTTGCCTTAGATTCCCAAAACTTAAACACAACTATTTCAAAATGACCAATAGAGAAAACTAGACAGACAAGGCTATGACGTATCCAAAATTTGTATTGATCAGAATACTATTAAATTTATAGCATCCATTTGAATGTTCATCTATTTCTGCAAACCAGTAAAATCATATATGACCCTTTTCACATAGATATCTCTCATAATACATCTTCATATAACATGATATTTTAGGAGTAGATAGTTAATCGAAAATGGAACAACTTGTGTATTTTGCACTTGGCCTGATTCAACCTTTAAAACCATCAACAATATTAATCAATCTCCAAGTTCTGCACAGAATACTATTTGACGCAGCTACACTAATATAGCCATATCTCATAAAATACAGATGTATAAAATCTAAAATTTTGCAGGTAACTAGTTGATATCGAACCCTATAACTTTCTTATTTTTTACCTTGCTCGCTTCGATCTCTAAAGGCATGTATTATGGCCGTCAAATTTCAGGTTTTGCAGATAATATACTAATAGGGTTATATTTCAAAAACCACAATAAAATTTGGAATTTTGCAAGCTAATAAAATCTAGGGTTACTTACGCATTCCTAATGTATAAACTGTCTATTTTTCTCCAAATTCAGAAATTGTCACCCTCATTGAACATATATAATGACGTTCAATCCTCTTGCTCTTCATATTGGACTTAAGGTTCATAAAATCAATGAGACACTAGAAAACAAAGGAAAAGAAAGGAGATCTCACATCAAATAGACCTAGTTTCGAGAAAGCGGGTGCTTACATTAAGAAGTAGGGGACAAGGATTTGACGGTGAGATCCTTTCCTCCTCGTCGCCGCCGGTGCTTCACGAAAATTAATTAGAAAAAAGCGAGGCTTGGTCTTGGTGAAATCCTCTCGTGGGTTTTCAAGGCCTTCTCCTTATGATCTATTGGTTACAGGGATAAGATCATGAGATTTTAAAATTTAAAAGATAAAACAAATTTTTAAAATTATCCGGTGGTTGAGATTTAAATTGGTGGGTTTTACAGGTTTAGAAGAATTACTTATTGGTACATAACTATTTCAAGACTTGTGAATTTTTTTAGATAACATATATATACTAAAACTGATTCATTGAACATATTATATAGGCGCATCCTGAGGCGGCACAGTATAAGAAGCAAGGGCTAGAGCATTATAAACTATTGGGTATAATTTTCAATAGAAGCACTGCTACGGGTGTACTTCATCATGCATCTGCACAAGATCCACCCAATTCTATAGATGAGCTTGAACTTGAAAATGAGTATATTAATAGTGGCGTTCATATTGATCTTGATGGCAATGATGATGATGCCCACAAATTATTGAGCATGTCCCATGGAAGGGAAAACACGCAATTGAATTTTCTGAGCGAAAGAAAAATAAAGATTGTAGGATTTATCAAATAGAAGATGCATTTTTTGCCTGGGCTGAGGCATCTAAGGCAAGGACATAAGTTCAACTTGCTAAGGCTGAGAGGTTAAGGGCAAAGAGAATAGAAGCTTGTGAAACTGAAGACACATCATCTGATTATTCTTTTCCAAATGTATGTCTACTCTTGATTAGATTGACGGTGTCCCTGACGATGTTTATGTAAAGGCAATGGAGAAATTTACTAATGTAACTTGAAGACAAATGTTTATGTCTATTCCTTTAGAAAGGAAGAAGGCATGGTTGGATAGATTAGTGTAGTCCGTGTCACATTAGGTTAGTGATATTTATTAAGTTGTGGTATTGTTTTAGGTTACTTTATCTCTTTTGGCTTGATGGTAATTTATCTTCTTGAATATTGTACACAAACTATGAATTGCGTATCTTTTATTTACTATTCATATTGATGTATTATTTCGAATTAGTCTGTGCAATCTTTATTTGTACATCCATTTCACGTTTTTTATTTGAGTTATGCTTGACAGATTTTGTACGTAATGGCATTAGAAAGTGAAACTAGTTGTGAGGGGTCTATATCCTCATCTGATTCAAGTGAAGATGAATCTGAAATAGCAGAGTTACTCATAATATGATTTGTGAATATGAAATAAACTTCCTTAATAAGGTTCAAAATCATACATTTGCACTTACAAGTTGGGAATTTATTCGTGAGCTCTTACAAGGATAGGGAACTCCTTGTTATGAATTGTTGCGAATGAAAAAATCATGTTTTATTAATTTATGTGATGAATTAAGGAGTAAAAGTTATTTGCAAGATTCGAGAAATTTTTGCTGGAAGACAAAGTTGCAATGTTTTTATACATTGTAAACCACAATTTTAGACAAAGAGTGATTGTGGATCAATTCCAACATTCTACACAAACAGTATCTTATTATTTTAAAGAAGTCCTAAGAGCAACATGTCAATTGGGGAAAGAACTCATAGAACAAAAATCTACAGAGTTGCTTGACCATGTCAAACATAACCCCATATATATTATCCTTGGTTCAGTGGAAGTGTTTATCTACGATGAAAGTTTGTTTTGCTTAAATGTTATTCTTGATATTAGCATCAATACTATTGATCATAACTGTATTATCTTCGATTCATAATTGTATAGGTGCAATTGTTGGTATGCATATAAGTGCTTGGGCTCCTGCAGAGAAGCAAACATCATGTAGAAGACGAAAAACAATTGTCGCACAAAATGTTTTATGTATATGTGACTTCAATATAATGTTAACTTATTGAAGTTTTATGTATATGTTTTATGTATAGATCTATTTTAAAATATTTCTTTTATTGATGCTCTTGATTTTACCTAGACGAACTAATTTTGTTTAATTTTAAATTGATTTTTTTCTAGGATCATATTATCTTGTGGACTCTGGATATCCTTGCATTGGAAGCTTACTACCACCTTATAGGGGTGAAAGATATCATGCCCAAGAGTTTCAAGGTAGAGGTCGACAAGCTAGAAATCGCAAACAACTTTTTAATTTCAGGCATTCCTCATTAAGGATGGCAATTGAAAGTTGCTTTGGTGTGTTAAAGGCTCGATTTCCAATTATAAAATTGATGCTCCATACAAGCCTTCAAGGTAACGTCTTGTAGTAATAGCATGTTGTGCTATACATAATTATATATGAAAATGGGATAGAGGTGATATGTTGCTTAGAGAATGGGAGAATATGTATCTTGAAGAAGCGGAGGGTTCTAGAAACTTAGGTTACGATGAGAAGAACTTATTAAGATTATTCGATGAAAATGCGATTGAAATGACGATACATCGTGATTATATTGTAGACTCAATGTGGCTACATTATAATAATTATGAACATTGAACTTATACTTTCTTTGGCTATATTATAATAATTCGGAACATTGAACTTATGCTTGTACTTTTTATTTCCAAAAATGTTATTAAACATTGAACATATGCCTTATAATGTCATATTGAATTCTATTTGTATTCATTTTAGGCTAATTTTTATAAAAATATATTATTATATTAGTTATTTAATGTAATATAGTTATTAATTTACAGTAAACCGTGCAATAATATCATTTACATTAAACAACTGAATCAAATAATTAGTTTTGTATTTTTGTTTTTAAAACATGTTTTTAAAAACTTTTTCCAAACAAATTCTTTTTGTTTTTAGATCTGTTTTTAAAACACTTTCATTCAAACAGATTCTTTTGTATTTTTATTTCCAAATTTTGTTTAAAAAACAGTTTTACAAAACTGTTATAAAAACATAAAAACAAAAACAAAATCTAACATGCTCTTAAGCTCTTACAGAACTTGTCCTGATACTTTGACTCATTAGTTTAGAGGCTTTTCACGCTGAGAAATAAAGTCATCGAAAAAACATAAAAAACGAAACAATGAGGCACAAACATTTTTGAAATGACTAAAAATATTATAGTGGAATGGATAACAACTTTTGTTTTCCCTTAATTTTAAAACTTTTGAGTTAAATAAAATAATATTATTGTTACTTTCAGAGTGCAAGTAGTTACAGGTGAATAAACACCCCAAGAGCATAGGCAACTGAAGACAGAATTAGAGAAAAAAAAATACCACTCACTGTAGTCATCATTAAAAACCATATGTTTATAATAGAATTTGAAAATGAGTCTTTCGAATCAAAGCATATTATGGTTGTGTATCATATAATGTATATATATTTTTTAAATAATATTTCAATAATTAAATAAAAACCAAATCTTACAAGAGCTTACTATAAACCTCTTATTACAGAAAAGTAAAAAACAAATTAAATAAATGTGTTTATTTCTTCCTTGTCAAACAACCCAAATGATTGTTCTAAAAAAAATGTTTCAAATTCCTCTAATCAAGTTTCTGAACTGCACCCTCCACAAACCCCACATATTAATAAGGGATCCGACCAAAATTCTGACTAAAGTGTTCCCAAATATGAGTGCTTCATTGGCAGTGGAAAAGCATTTGTTTTGCATATTGTGTGAAGCGTGTACATTAAAATACTATAAAGTTTTATTCCTACTTTGAAGCAAAGAGAACATATAACCGTCATTCTTATCAATGAGAATAATGCATATATACATTAAAAAAAAGCTTACATTTGTCTGGTAAAAATAAATTAGAATAAGTGAGTTAAATTTTTTTATTTAATAAATATTAATAAATCATGTCAAAAACACTCATCGCCATACAGTTAATATCTCAACAATCATATACTTTTACCTCATGTGAGATGAAGTTTGAACCACCTCTCATTAATTTTTTATTATAAAATCTTATTTTCATATAACTATTTTTTAATTTTCTACTTATTCAACTAGGAAAAAAAAGACTAAACAACAATCTCTATAAAAAACTACCAAACTTCCAACAATGATAAAAAATAATAAAAATAAATAAATAAAAACAAATCACACCATTAAGATTATTGGGTAGCCGACGACCCTATCATGACAACACATGCAAAGTGAGCGTCAAGGGCCTTCAGCCGAGCCAATAATGATATTAATTTGAATTTTCACCAAAGGTAGTGGAAGCATGCATGCAAGTATGAAATCTGGGTTGCACTTGATAGTTTCTGTAGAGGCTTCCAACCTGTTACAAGTTTATCAATATCAACGTTGCAAGGATATTATTAATTACTCTAGTTATACAAACAATAATATCATCAATCACAAGTTCAAAGCGTTTAAAAGTCCCCTTGTTGGCAACTTCAAAAAATAATAAGTATTATTTTATATATATGACTTTATCTTTAAAATAGACTAAAGTTAGGGAAAAAAACAAGATTATGCATCACTACGCGAGAAATCGTCAAAAGCGAGGAAGTAGATATGGGCTCGTTTTCAAAAGTCCGCACATCACATGTGTGAAGTGGGTAACATGTAACATCCAAGAAAGCCACGTCCCATGCAAGAAAAACCTTATAAATAGCCTCCCTTCCACTCTGCAACTCCACATCCCTTGCTTCTACTTCTACGTGTGCTACTACTGCTATAGCCACAATGGCAAAGAACACAAAGCTTTTAATCCTTGCCTTCATGCTTCTCCTAGCCATAAGTCTGTCCTCAGCGGCGAGGAGCTTGAGTGAGGGACATGGTGGAGGATATGGGCATGGGGGTGGAGGTGGACATGGTGGTGAAGGGGGAGGTGGAGGTGGAGGTGGAGGTGGAAGTGGAAGTGGAGGTGGACATGGTGGTGGATATGGGAAGGGAGGTGGAGGTGGAGTAGGTGGTGGAGGTGGAGGTGGAGGTGGTGGTGGTGGTGGTGGACATGGTGGTGGAGGTGGTGCTGTACAAGGTGGTGGAGGATATGGACATGGTGGAGGAGGTGGAGGAGCACATGGAAAGGGTGGTGGAGGTGGACATGGCCATCCTTAGAGTAAGGAATGAGTAGATCCATGGATGAGGAAGAGCACTATATAGGATGAGCAGCTCCATGGATTCATATGTTTGAGCAGTGGTTGTGTAATATTCTTGTCCGAGTATCATTGGGCTATGATAAATAAAACTACTGCTTTTATGCTTGCCTTTTTCTTTAATGCTGTTTTTCTCCCTTGCATCCTTGAATTCACTAATAAATATTCTATCAAATGTTTCCCTTCATTTTATTTTTGAATTTTGTTAATAATAAATGAATAGATCTTATTTATTCAAAAATATTTGTAAACAATTACAACTTGTAATGAATAAAAAAAAACAAGGGAGAAGAATAGTTAAAGACAGTGTGTCCGCCTGGTTGTTCATAAAAAAATAATTATCATCAATTTTAATTGGTAATATGGAATCATTTCAGATTTTTTTGGATAACATCAGCTAATACCTTTATATTTTAAAAAATATACTTAGAATATAAGAATTTTATTAAAGTTTAAAACTTAACATTTTCAGATTTGTAGCTAATTAGTAATAATTATATATTAACCCATTTTTACTGCAAGACTTTTATATCATAACTATATGGGCACAAATGAAAGAAATAATTAACTTTTCAAAATAATTTCAATATGATAAATGTTGGCAGAAGTGGATGATGTAGAGAAAATACAAAGACGTTCATATATAAAGATTAGCGTACTTTGAATAAAATGTTTTAAATCTCACAGTAAATAATTAACGGTTACAGTTTAGAATATTATTTTATATTTTATTTTATTTTCTTAAATTTTATTGTATAAGATAAAAATGTTTAAATTAACATTTAAATTTTTTTTCAATAAATTTGAACAAAGTCTATAGAACCAAACTCTAAAGTTTTAAGTCATAAGGAGAAGAATATATAAATTTTGCTATTGTCACTGCGCCATTATTAAGTTATAGAAGCAGATTTCTAAAGGTTTTTTTGAAAAACCACCTCAATAAAATTTGCCCAATGGTTGCTATAAACCGGCTTTAAAATGTAAAGCCAGTTTTATACGAGACAATTTAGGGACGGGTGAAAAAACCATTGCTAATACTATAGAGCTGTGGTTAAAATCGCTTCTATAGGATTTAAAACAGTCTCTAAAACTCTTTTTTAGTATAGTGTGTAGTGTTTTATAAAATATGAAATATATCATGGGAAAAAAGATTATAAACCGTGAAAAAGATGCTTAATATACATATATATTAATATATAGTGGATAAATAATGCTTTTATACTTGATTATAGATTATTTATTTTCTTACCCTAAACTTTATAGTGAGCAAAAAAAATTGAATACCCAGTCTTGATCTCAAAGATGCTCAACATGTCACAGAATTTATTTGAGCACATACTCAACGTTAGGTTTTATTTCTTTAAAGATATAAAAGATGAACTTAATTATAACGCATGGAATATATTCGAACATACTCGAAGTTAAGTTTTAGTTTTTTCTTAACTGTTTTTATCATTATAATAGGTATGGGCTGGATCATACTTCAATTATTTTCTTTTAATAAAATATATGTTTATAAATCATTATATTAATATACTAATTAATATTTCCAACAAAGAAAAAAACTTCTCGGTTAGGTACCACTTTTGGAAAAGAATGTGTTGGGGGCCCATGGATAAAACAAAATTTTATTTTAGAGTTGTTCCACATTGACAGTTGAAACGATGCCAAGTTTGTCAAACATGCCTGCTAAAATGACAGCTATATAAATTGACATCCTTAGGGAGATCACTTCCAAGGCAAAAATCACTGCACATCAACTTATGAGGATTGGTTGAAATAAAACAAGGATTGATGTTAACAGCTACCTTATACTATATATATCTTTTTAAGATATAATAGAAGGGAAGAAAAATCTTGAGTTTATATTCGCCTACTATTGGTGATATTTCTTCTACCCTAATTATGTACATTGGTTCTACACTTCAATTATGATATTAATTTTTTGTAAATTATTCTCTTATAAGTTCAATTTGGTTGTCAAAATTTCTGAAAAAGAAAATATGATTCTTAGAGAAAAAATTAACTTTCATATTACCATGTTAATTTATTTTAAAATAGACTATTTTTTTTATATAAATAGGACAAGCACGATTAGTAAAGGGACAAGTATGTAAGTATAGAGACGTATTAGTTGCAGTGATTTACCGATCTTCTATAGGGATAAATCCCATCTATCTTACAACTTTGGAGGAGAGATAATGCATAAACTTTAGCGTTTTTTGGACTTGAACTCAATCTCTCAAATGCTAAGCATGTGAGTAATCATAGGGTTATGTATGCCCAGTCCCCATGAGCATGGACATTGCTTAGGTTATGCCAGCATTTTTTGTCATTTTTTTATTAACAACTTTAAATTGAGTTTTTAAATTATTGTCTTTAATTTCCTTTAGAAAATAATTTTAATTTATATCTATTATACTACTAAGTAGTAACGAATAGGGACTAATGGGTTGGTCCAACTAGTAAAAACTTGGGATTTTTTTAAGTAAATAGTTTTAAATTTGAATTTTGGTATATGCAAAAACACTTCGTGGAAGAGGTTTAGCCTCTTATAAAGCTAGTCCTAATGTCTAGTCTCATTAGTTTAGATTCTCTTAATCCCTAAGAAATAAACTCATAAAAAAACATGAAAAAAAACAATGAGACAAATATTTTTGTAATGACGAACATAATTATAATGGAAAGGATAACAACTTTTGCTTACCCTTAATTTTAAAACTTTTGAGTTTAATAAAATAATATTATTGTTAATTTTATGGTGTAAATGGTTATTGATGAATAAACATATGAAGAATATAAACAACGGAAGACAGAATTAGAGACAAAATTCTTATGGCTATAGATAATGTAATTAGTAAGCTTGGTTTATATTTAATTTTAAAAAAATATGACTCATTGAAGTGATCATTAAGAACCATATGTTTATAATAGAAATTGAAAATGAATCTCTCGGATATAAAAACATGATATGGTTGTGTATTATATAATGTATAACATACATTATATATGTAATATAATATATGCATTATATATATATATGTGTGTGTGTGTGTGTGTGTGTGTGTGTGTGTGAGAGGGGCGGCCAAGGGAGTGGTCATCAATTAATAACTATAATAAATAGTTAATATTTCAACCATGGCCAAGTTGGTCACTAATTTTAGTGACTGAGATACAAGATTTTTTTTTGTCTGAATTGTTTTCATAATATCACTTGCGGCCTTTAAATTAAAAATTTGTAAATAAAAAATTTTGTTGTAAAAATCATATCACCAAATTAGCCAACCAATAGGTATAAAACATAAAGTGATATATATATATATAAGTATAATAAAATTATTTTTACTATTTAAATCTTAATTTAAACTATATTGATCACATTAGTGAATGCTTTTTGGTCTTCAAAATAATAAAAAAATAATTGAAATTATTTTACAACTATAAAGGTGGTTTTGTCATGCATCAACACCATTCAACATTGTTATTTATTGACAAAGGGGTTTGTTCTCAAGAAAATGAAGCGTTTCAATATTTTATTCTGATGACAGATCAAATAAATTGAAAGAGGTGAATTTGTTATTAATATCTTGGAATCAAAGTCTACAGCTGGTGCTGATTAGTTAGGGTTTCAGTTTTGAACTGTCAAAGGACCCATTAATTTTTTGCTCCATTAAATCAAGCTAGTCCTAGACTTCTCATTGCTTCTGTAAAAAATCCATTGAATGGCTCTTACGCTGCAGGTAATTAAATGCAGTTGATGAATGGAGGAAGAGAGAGGGCTGTGTTGTAGAAGATAATTATGGGAAGTCTTTGTTACTGTGGTAATGTTTTATTTGTGAGCCTCTGTGATTCTTGAAATCAATGTTTCACCTATGCATAGAACTACTAAGCCAAGACTTGAAGCTGCATGTTTAGAGATTGAATCTGTGAAGCAAGAATGACTCTTTGAGATTTTGATCTCAAGCTGCATGCTGGACTGGCACAGCCTGTCTCTTAACTATGCTGTCTTGGGCCGGTCCAGTACTAGCCCTTTTAATGTTTAAGGTTCATGTAAATTTTAATAAGTCCATGAGAGATTTGTAGATTTTGATAGCATTGTAATATTGCCTCTTGTGGATTTTTGTAATTTTTTTTTTATATACAAAAGTTTGAATTTGACACCACTTACTTAACCGATCGAAGCCTTTAACATGACCGTCCCTAAATGGTGTCTTATGTAGATTTTCATGACATTGTTGTATCACTTATAATTTTATAATATAGTCCGAAGATGTTAGCTGCCCCTCTGCCAACCATGCTATGTTTGCCGGCCTATGGAGTAATCATTTCAATTTTTACATTTTTATTTAAAATTAAAGATATAAAAAAAAATTCATATAACTTCAAAAAGTTCTAAATAATAAACAAGTAGATTTTGGAAGCAAATTAAGAAAAGCTTAAAATTATCATGCACTAAAAGGATCAAAGTAAAGCTAATATCACTTTGGTAAATACTGAATAATATTAATTTTAATGAAAACATAATATATATATATATATACATGCGCTCGCACATGTAATATTTATTTTTCATTTCAAGATTTTAGGCATGCAAGAGATATTTTCACATATTTTCATAAAAATTATTTTATATAATCAGTTTAGAATACCAAAGATTTTGGAGGAATCTTTTAGCGATGGAGTAAAAGGAAGAGAAAAAGATTTTTATGAGTTTTCGACCATCAATCCAAGCAAGATTCTGGCTTCACCAAGGTTTTGAGGCATCAAAGAAGCCGTCGAGGAGCATCTCGATGACATTTGAGGAAGTTCCACAATGGCGCTTTCATTAATCTAAGAGAAGGATGTTCAAGGGAGTTTTCAATACCTTCCATTATATATGTTTACTTTTTCTGTTGGATTGCGTATATAATTGTTCTACATCATTAGAGAACAAACTCTTTTGTGTTTAGGCATACATAGAACCTAAGGTTTATTCATTTGAGATTTCCTTATGAACTTTAATCTTTTGTTAACTTTTGTACCACATTATCTTGTTTTAGATTTAATTGAGTGGCTTTATTATCTTAAATTCTATCATAGAAAAAGCCAAGAATTTCTTATATGGTGTACGCGAGTGATGATTGACAAGGTCAACTGTCTATAGACATGTTGCGATTTAAAAGAAACACTAGTTCGCCTGAAAATAGGGCACTTCAGGATTGCTTCTCCAATTTCTGTGTTTCTTTCAAGGGAGGTAACATTAGGGTTCTTATTATTAATGCAATCTTAGGAAGTGAGCATTAGGAAGAGATTTCAATCTTACTTTGTATAGGTTTATGGTCAATTATTTCGAGAGGGGGCTTGGCTACCTCAGAACTAGTATTTATTTCTACAAGAGTTTTTCGAGTGTAGTGTGGTTATAGGGTCGTTTACATTTGTGTCATATAGGACCAATTACTACTTATCTTGAGATTGAGAGCGATATACCCTAGGAACGCTCTCAGTTTATTTGATTTCCCATTTAACTAGAACAACCTTATCTATCACCGCATTAAAACACTAGAGGAAGTTTGTGCTCGAACATCCTCATTTCACACTTAATTTGCTTCCTAATTGCCTTTGTTGTTTGCCCAATTTTATTTATTTATTTTTTGTCATTTTTTAAGTTGACTCTTCCATCTTCGTTGAGGCTAAATAATAGAGTTCAGGCTAAATAATAGTACTTCCTAGTTCTTCATGGGATTGATAATATCTTGTATTCTTTACATACTTTACTGCTTGATCGGCATAAGCATTTGCATCTCATAGGTGGCATTAGTATTTATCAAGTATTGGGCATCATCGTCAAGGAACTAAGAATATTAGAAGCACTTTAGTCTTGTTACTTTAGCCATTTTTTCATTTTCCTTTATTACTTATTTCTCTCTTTTTTTATTCTCATCCGCTCTTAGCCCCATTTTCTTTTCTTTGAATTTTGTGCATGCCAAGAAATAAGTCATCCAGGACTGCAGAAGACAACAACAATGTTGATCTATTAATTGGGCCGAGGCTAAGAACATCAACGTTGAAAGAAATAGGATTTATGAAACCAACTTTAGAAGATGAACATTCAGGTACAATGGTAGAGCAAGGAGAAAAATCTATAGACTTTATTTAATTATATTAAGCTAGCATTGAAGGGTTCACAATCCATTATCGTGAGGCCAACCATAGTGACTAACAATTTTGAATTGAAGCCTATTTTTGTTCAAATAGTTCAACAACTAATACAGTTCCATGGTTTGCCAAATGGAAACCGGAATATTCATATTGGAGGATTTTTGGAGATATGTGATATGCTCAGATGAATGGAGTTTCAGAAGATGCAATCAGACTAAGATTATTTCCATTCTCTTTAAAGGGATGAGCTAAAGATTGGTTACAAGCATTTCCCCGAGCATCCATCATCACTTGGGAATAATTGGTCAAAGTGTTTTGGGCCCGATATTTTCCTCCAAGGAGAACCACAAAGCTCAGGGAAAGAGATCATCTTTTTTACTCAAGTGGACAATGAGTCATTGTTTAAGACATGGGAGAGATTTAAACACCTTAAATGATATCAACATAACAACCTTCCTGAATGGATAGAGGTTCATATTTTTCATCAAAGTTTAAATTAGAGCACTCGTCAATTGATAGACTTTGCAGTAGGAGGTTCACTTGGCAGTAAAACCTGAGAGGCAACCAAACAATTAACTGAAGAGATTATAATAAACAATTACCAATGAAACTCAAGAGAAAGACTGGCACTTAAGGTAGCAGGAATGGTAGAAGTAAGTGGAGTCACCGCATTGGGGCTTAGGTATAAGTACTAAGCAAGAAGATTCGCTGTTTATCGCTCCCAAAGCAACTATAGTCATGGCATGCGAGACATGTGGGGAAGGAGTTATAGTTACCAATTGCCATATGGTAGAAGCAATGCCCGGACACAACAAGGAGGGGGTTTCATTGGTAGTGCACTTGTAGGCATTTTATAGTGTTATATGATACACTTGAATTAAAGGATGCATGCATCATGAATACGAATTACCAACATAATAATTGTTTATGCTTATTTAATGATAAATATTATTTCCACTTTAAAAAGGATCAAAAACAACTAATAGTAGACCAAAGAGATTCTAGAATGATAACAAGCAAACAAACTAGCTTACAAATTTTAGAAATCAAATGTAACACAAAAGCAAATTGAAGCCATCTGATGATAATATATATAGAGTAAAAACAAGGGATTGCTTGATTCCCAGTTACATGCTAAGAATTAGATATTAGCTATAATGACCCATGATTTATGGTCTTTTCAAGCCTTATGATGTCGTTCACCAGTTTGTTTTGCCATCTCCTTAATCTTCTAAATGAGGATGAAAAATCAGATTAGTATTAATTACAAGCTCACTAAGCATAACATTTGACCAATCAATTTTCCTCACTCTTTACAGAAAATTCCCCTAATGCCATTGATGAATCATGCCTAATAAATAATTTTTTCAGTTGTCATGTTATAAGAAGACGAATGAAGAATTTGCCAACTAAGGGGCTGTTTGGTTCGGAAGTGATCTGCCGAAGTGACGGAAGTCTGGAAGTGGCACTTCGGTGGAAGTGAGCAGTTCAGCTGGAAGTGAAGACTTCTGTCTGTTTGGTTGAGCTGGAAAATGTGACTTCCTAATGCAGTTCCTGTGTTTGGTTGGTGGAAGTAGAAATTTGGAAAATCCCACTTCATCACTTCTGGGTGTTTGGTAACACCGAAGTGGGGATATGATCACCACTTCGGGATGGGGGTGAAGTTACCCCTTAATTTTGAAACCTTGTAAAAATAACTTGTATTTGAAAATTTAATAACAATTTTAATTAATTAGATGATATTTTGGGGTAATTTTTTGGGAGGGTTACCGAACTTCAGTCGTTTTTCACTTTGGTTACCGAACTTCAATTTGTATCTTTTCAGTCACCATAGATTGATTTGGTTACTCCAGGAGGTCACTGGTGGGTTTTCCGGTGTTATTTGTCCACGTGGCCGCCGGAAGTTCCACGTTATTACCTATTTCAAAGAAGACAACACAGCCATGTAAGATACTTGTCACGTCTCCTTTGAAATAGGCAGACGTGGCAAGTATACTGTGTGGCTGAGTTGGAGGGATGATCAGTTGACGTGGCAAGTATCCTACGTGGCTATATTGTCACCATTAAAATAGGCAGTGACGTGAAGTTTCCTGCGGCCACGTGGACAAATAACACCGGAAAACCCACCAGTAACCTCAACTTTCTATATTCCTTTTTGAGGAATGAAGGAGAATCTTCAAAATTAAGGAGACATCTGAAGATTTTAAACACCTCACTAATTGATAGAGTAATCATGGATGAACGATACAATGGTTTTTTTTGGAGAATCTATCCAACTTTTCATCTTGTTAAACCCATTTTTACTCATCTAATTATTTGAATATGACTAACCTTTTATACTTTTTTATTCCACATATTCCTTTCTTTTATAACTTTTTATACATACTTCACTTCTTGTATCTACATTTGTATTTGTATTTGTATTTATATCCTTTTTTTACAAATGTACACAAGCAATGTGCTAGGGACAAATGTACACGAGGAGTTGAGCTCTACAACACTTGCACCTTTACCCTGAGGGACTGATCTCCCATCAACTGTTGATACACCCCTTGCGTGTGTACCGCAAGTGCACAGATTGTTCAAGTAGTATACTGTACCTAAAGATCAGTAATTGAATCCATAAAGACCAGTATTCATATTACTAATTGCTCCTCTATTATCTAATAAGTGAAATTGAGTGAAGATTGCTAACTCTTTTCGGTTAAAAAAAAATAAAGATGATGACGATGAACTTAGGGAACAATTAAAGGAGGAGGTGATTGTTATGGGCCCACTAGTGGAGGGTCCACATCCCAACTGGACACTGTGAAAAGAAAGGTTGCTTCCCTACTTATGAACCCATGGTCACTCTCTAAATTATCTAATGTGGGACGAATTCTAAATCTGTTACATGGCATCTTTGATCATGAGGTTGATGCCCTTATCAGTCCTACTTTGGGACCCCGATTCTAGGCCTCTTGCTCTTTTGGAGCATGACGCTGATGCAACTTGCCCCAACATATCTAGGGATCCATGTCGTTACTCATGCATGGGCCAGAAGACTCCAGCTTGAAGCCAATGAGTCCCCCTGGGCCCTAGCCTAAGCCCCACACAGGATCTCAGCGTAAGCACCAATGTTATGTACACAAGTGAATGGTTCACACCTTACATGAAGGAAAGGGTTTCCTACCTGTGGAGTTTTGATTTTTTTTTTTCCTGTGCTTGTGTTGTAGCTGTTTAAGTTGCCCTAATTTAGTTGCGTCTAAAGTTTTGACTCATTTTTGGTCATTTTGGACTGAAAACTAATCAAAACATGGGTTTTGAGAAAGTACACGGGCTGGGCTTGAAGTACACGCTCGTGTACTCGCCCGTGTAATTCTCTGGAGGCGTTCTCAAGTTGAGTTACATGGCCATGTACTTTGCCATGTAAAGTACATGCCCATGTATTTCGCCCATGTAAAGTACACGCCCGTGTGCTTGCCCGTGTATCTCTCAGGTTCAGTTACATTCCCATATACTTTGCCCATGTAAAGTACATTCCCATGTATTTTACCCATGTAAAGTACACGCCCGTGTACTTGCCCGTATATCTCTCAGATTGAGTTACATGACCATGTACTTTGCCCATGTATTTTTTCCATGTATTTTACCCTTGTAAAGTACATGCCCGTGTACTTTGCCCGTGTAAATTTCAGGTTGAGTGCACAAGTGTTTTGCACGCCCGTGTATGCTCCCGTGTAACCCCTTGAGGGATTACACTGGCGGGGGTTAAAATACACGTCCGTCTAACTCCCCGAATGCGCATTTTACCCTTATTCTTTGAGATACACGGCCAGGACGTGATTTACATGGCCGCGTACTTGGCTGTGTACCTCCGGGAGTATTTAAAACCTGATCTTGGTGCACTAAGCATCACGATTCTTCTTCTTCTTCTTCCTTTGGATCCCATTGCTTCGATTGAGTAGAAGGAGCCACTCCTAGACCTTTTCCTTCTCCCTTGGTTGAAGAATCCTTGAAGGTAAACCCTTCTCTTTCTTCTTTCTCCTTGTTCCTTTTGGTTTTAGATGAACATGCTAGCCCTAGGTTTTAGATTGTTGAATCTTAGCTGGATGTGGTTGATTTCTTGAGTGATTTGTTGAAATTCTTTCACCCTTTCTTGTATTCATGAGTTGAATGTGAAGATCCATTCTTTTCTCTTGTTGAAATTGTCTCCTAATCATGAAATTCGGGGTTACTGTAGCACTCAGGATTTCATGGTTAAACCTTGTATTCTTAGTTATTTGGGGGAGTTGACCCCTATAGAAACCCCTTGGAACCTCAAGGGACAAGTTCAGGGCATGTTCAATCCTGGTTAGAGTTTTAGGGTTTTTAGTATGAAGCGATTCATGCTTATCTTTTTTTTTTGTATTCTCGGTTGGTTTGAGCCCTAGTCTTGGTGTAGGTGGTGAGAGCTCGACCAAAGGCAAGGAACTTGAGGAGGAGTAGCGTCGTATAGGAGTCGACCTCCTAAGTTTGTGAGTGGGATTTTGATTTCACAATTCTTGTCAATTTTCTCTAAATATATGTATAACTAGTTTTTATGAAAATCTCGAAATTTATAAGAATGGAATTGATGATTTAGTTGTTTGACAATTATTTTTCATGCTTCGTATTTTGAAAGCAAAACCTTATTTTATTTGAAGAAAATGATTAATGTTATATTGTACATGTTGCTACGTTGGTTTAAACTGAAGAATTTCATACGCGTGTTATACTCTTTGATCCGGCTTATACAAATGTGAATGTTGGTCTTGGGCAAGGACCCTGTGACATGATTTACTGGAATTGCATTGCTTTTACTTCTGGTAATATTTTGATGGTGATAGGGTTGTAACCTACCTGCTACAGTAGAGACCAATGTTCGATTGTTTGAGAGGTTTAGAGAGGTTTTTAGACCAATGTTCGATTGTTTGAAATGAAAAATACATATTTTATGAAAATATACTTTTTATGCAAAATTTAAATCAGTTTGCTAAAGAGTTTTGTGGTTTACTGGCCCGGCATCTTATAATTATATATATATCTATATTGGGTGATCAAACTCATATGTATTACTACATATTTGAATTCAGGCTTCCCTTTATTTTATTCTTGTCCATTGAAATGTATGTACTTACCCACTCATTGAGTGACTCTAGTTACTCACCCTCTTCCCTTTTTCAGGCTCTACTCAGTAGTGGTGGTGCGGCGGACCAGAGTGCTGGGCATACGTCGGCTAGTCATTTTTAAATTTTATTTCTTGTAGGTTATTTACTGAGCAATATACATTGTGTTAGGACATGGATCCACTAGTGTGATTGTTCTCCTTAGAACTGGTTTGTATGTTCATTGACTTTATTTCTCTTTGAGAGCTTTATTGGATTTATGGCATATACGTCCTTTGAATTCTGTACTCAGATTATTGCCCTGCAGTTCATTATAGGTGTTCCTGTATTTTATTCTGTAATTGTCCAAGATGTGGTAAGCCTTGCGGCGACTTGAGTGTTGAGTGACGGGGGTGTCCTTCCTCGAGTGGTTGTGGCGGTTGTCGCTTGCCGGTCCTGTGGGACGGGGCGTGACACTACCCACTTATGAACCTATAACCACTCTCTCAATTATCCGATGTAGAACTAATTCTGAGTCTATTATAGTGGTACCTCAAACTTATTACTCTCTTAACTTTCTTGCAAAGATCTCCCAATATTGGTTAATTGAAAGCTTCATTGGACTATGGAGTCTCTTAGAATAGTTTATCCTTTTGGTCTAGCCAATCAACTTTAATCTCATATGTTAAATAGGACATCACTCTACGATTGCATTATGCTTTATGATACTCTCTATTAGGTTTCACCCTAGTCTCTCTAGAGATCATCACTGTGTCTCCTACTTCAGTTAATGCACTCATTCACACAAGGAGTTTGACTATACACATTATCTCTAGGCATGCACTTAATCTTCAAAGAGTTCGACACTATACACACTATCCATAGAAAACACTCAATCTCTATCATCTAAGTGTGAAGTAATATGGTGGATTTTTTAATCGTCACCACGCCAATCTGATATGCAATTAAAACTCTTGCACTATACTAATTACAAGTATTAAGCAATATAAAGGATTCACAAGCAAACTCAATATCCAATATATACAATTTGGAAATTAAATATAAAATATCTAGGGAGCCATGGTCTTAGGCATCGAATGGTGGTTTAGCATCTCATTTTAAAAATAAACAATCACAATTTAGATATAAAGAGAAAATGAGATATCATGATGAACTTTCTTTAACTTCTTCAATTGAATGTGATGGAATCAAAGATGTCGAAGGCCGATTTACCGTTTAACATGCTCAAAGGATCGTGAATTCGATGGCAATCCACTCCTATACAGTCGCTTGAAGCTTTCTTCTTTCCCCCTGGTCGCCCCTTGATACTCTTAGCAAAAGATGCAGATAAATCTCTGACTTATGGGTTTTAGTCTGCGAGTATTGAGTTAGTGCACGTGTGCTTATTAGGGAATTTGCTCATACTCTTTTTTGTCTGCTTTTGATTTAATTTCTAAGCAAATTGTTGGCTTCCATGAATTTGCACAACCTTGAGCGTGCTCGTGCTCTTTAAATAAGGCCATGCTTTGGACACATGACATGTGTTGACAGCTGTGCTCTTTAGAATACTCTTTTCATTACTCTGCAAACCTTAACCCCTTGTTTGGTTGGGGGAGTTTAGAGGGGTAAGAGAGAGTTTGGAGGATTGAAGCTTGTTTGGTTAGAGGATCTTGTTTGGGAGGAGTTTGGAGGGGTGATGCACCCCCCCAAAACCCCCACACCCCACTCCTCCAAATCGGGGTCTTTTGGAGGAGTGGGTTTTTTTATTAATTTTTTTTCCATAATGCCCTTACAGACCAAATATATTACATGAATATCCTTTTTATAACCCTAATCATTTAGTTAATCCTATGATGTAGGTGCACATGCCATCATCATATATAAAAGACTACATTGCCAAGTTCTTACTGCTCTCTGTTTTTATCTTCTTGTTAATCACTTGGGAATGAGCCACTTATGTAAGTTTAACTAGTTGTTTAAGATGATTCTTTTTTTCCTCATTGGTGATTCTTGGTATTTAACTAGTTGTTTAAGTTTAACTAGTTCTTATCTCAAAATAATATTATACTAATCACGTCAATTTGCAACTTAATTTTTTGAAGTAGAAGATATTTCTTATTTAAATTTAATTATGAAAAATATTTCTAAAACGGACAAATTGGTCAATATACACTATACTCTCTCTCACTCCTCCATCTAACCAAACAAAAAATTTAGATTACCCCTCCTCACCCAATGAACCAAATATAATATTTTCACAAACCCTCCATCCTCCTCCCCTCCTCACTCCCCCTCACTCCTCTCCCCCTAACTCCCCTTTTGAACCAAACAAGGGGTAAGTGCACCTGTATTATAGCTGTGTTGTTCTCTAGACTTATTCTTTTGTATTTTTTTCTCAAAAATATTTTGATTGATGCTCCTCCTTGTCTTGAAATATGTTAACCTGCACAATTCACTCAAGATACCTAGTGAAATTATAAAATAAACAAAACAATTCCAAAACACCATTTAAGTGCATGCATTATCAATAAGAAAAATATATATCTCATCATCAACTGCAAAAAAACCTCACGAGGACACGAATAGTGATTTACCTAAAATTGTTGGCATTTGAATTTATATTTGTATCATCTATATTTTAAATATATTTTAAGTAATTTATTCTTTTTTTTTTTAATAAAACCCTTTTGGACACAAGAATGTAGTTAAATAGCTTAATGTCTGTCAAATCCCCTCTACTATTATCATTATTTAAAAATCATTATAAATATTGTCACGCCCCGAACCCGGTTCACCGGACTCGATTCGTTGACAAACGGCCGTATGCCCACAAGGCCGAGACCAAGTGGGCACACAAAGCCTCAATACCTGTCCCTCAAATATAAATCATAACAATATACTAATTACAAACAAAACTAAAGAATTAGAGAAACGAAAAAATAATCGGTTTACAACCAAAATTCAAAGAATACTAAAGGTCTTGACAGACATCAAACTTATTAAACGGAAAACTAAACTCCTGCTAGCCACCTGGTGATCACTCAACGATCCCCGCTAAGCTAGTCAAGACACAACTACTCCTGATCTGAAAAGAATAGAGCAACTATTAATGAGCTAAACAACCCAGTAAGCAACCACTAAAAACAATAATATTGGGATCAGAAAAACTCAATAGTTTCAAAAACATGCTCATATGCGATGTTGTACAAAAATCATCAAAATCCAAAACCCAGACTTCCGACAAATATGAAAGTTCAAATCCTGAGTATATATGTCCCCCAAATAACTAATGCCAAAAATAAAACACCGAATTCATTTATTTACCCTCGGCGACCCGAGCCAGATTATCAGAATTCATTTATTTACCCTCTGAGACCCGAGCCAGATTATCAGAGGCCGTTATTCTCCACCGACGGAACGGTGCGAAACTATAGTTTCTTATCAGAGTCAGAGTTCATGTCGACATGGTCAGTGTTTAACCCCCCAATGACAGGGTTGTTGCAAAGTTAGTTGGGGACTACAAGTTGCTATGTCAAAATATGTCGGTTCTAAAATCATTGTCAACTCAAAGTAGAAAAGTTCAGTGATCCCATTTTCTAATGAACATATCTCAGATTAATTCAAAAACAACAATGCTAATATATCACAATAAAATTTAAAATTCATGAAACTCAATAACTAAATACATAATTAATTAAAATATTAAAATAAATTATAAACCAATAAATAAATAAATGCATAAATAACCAATAAATTTGAAAGTATTAATATGCATAATATCTTAAACCCAAAACAATTAAATATAATATTGTGAAAATTTAATCCACAATAAAACCCAAAATAACTAAATAATTATGTAAATAATTTTCAGAAATCAAAAATTATATATACATACAAATATACGGTATATATATGGTTTACTTACCTATAAAATAACCCCAAGCTACAGAACCCACTCAGACAAAAATCAAGATTCAGGCACATATCCTATATATAACATGAACATTGCGCTTGCGTTAGATTCCAAACTTAAATAATTACATGATTTAGGCTCTAACACTTACTATGCTAGAAACACCAGAATGTATAATGTACTACTTCTTACCCTAACACCAACCAAACCCACAAAAATATATATATATAGTGATGGACGGAGCAACATTTTTATGGCAATATGATAGCCATGTTCATGCTAAGAAGAATGGCTTTGAATATCAAATCCAGGTCAAGGAATGTGCATAAATTAAATTTTACTGATATATGGCAATCTCTGAACATGATATTATCTAAGAGTAATATCCAAAAGCTAAGATATGCTAGGATCTAATGATTACATGCAAAAGCCACAACATGGTCTTTCATAGAGAAGCCTGTCAAAAGAGAAAATAAATGAACAATGGACAACCTAAAATTTTACGTCAATTAAAATGTAAACAAACATATATATGGTGTTTGCTATTGAGGACTTGTAAGAATCATTGTATATTGTAAATGTAAAAGCCCCAGACATGGATCATCATATTGCCAAGCCATTAACAACATTGAGATCTTCCCTTGCATTAAATGCAGTGGGAAAAAACTCTTAATTAAGCATAGGATGAGGCATTGCTGCAGAAAAGCAAAGGAAGAATCTTCAGAAATCAAGACTTGCAACAGGTCCATTCAATGGTAGGTGTGTGGGTGTGGAAAGGAAGCACTTTTGAAAATTTAATATCATTATTATTATTTCTCACACAAAGGTTTGTCTGAGTAGAAAAACTAAGGATTGGATGGTAGGCTCACAATCAGACCACTGACATTTCAACATGCCTAGAAGCCTTACAAAAGATAATGTTTAGGAAACTAGCATCAAAACTAAGAACACAGTACTATCTGGCAATAGTTTCTCATCACCCAAAAAAACAAAAGATAAAATACAAATGTGATGAAAGCTAACAGAGAAGAGATACTATAAACACTCAAACCCTAGATTCGAGAAAGTTGCTTACCTCAAGAAGTAGGGAGCAAGGTTTTGACGAGAGATCCTCTCCTCCTCGAAGTTTTCGGCACTTCACGGAACGTAGAAAAAGAGGAACTAGGCCTCGGGTAAAAACTTCACCGAGAGTTTTTTTTTCTATTATTTTTTTTTTCTGGATCTCTCTGTTAGAAGGAACAAGGCCAGGAGAGTTTAAAATTTTAAAAAAAATAAAACAGAATTTTAAATAAAAAAACCGTAGAGTTAAAATGGTGGTTTTACAAATATAATTTTCAATTAGACTTCCATTCGTCAGAATTTATGCTTTCTTTTGTCGATATAAACAAATAAATAAAGTACTAAAGAAAGGCGACAAAATAAAGTTGATTTGCAAGCTCGTCGCGTAGTTGATGGTCGAGTCTAGGTGGCGGATCTGGACCATAATTGGCTGGCCCACGAGCCCAACTGTTAGTCCACTAGAGCCTGCTTCTTGCTCTGCTGTCAATGTTTCCTACCTCCTTAGATTTTGTTTCTCACTCGCACCCCTAAAACTATTTATATTTTAGGATTTTACTGCAGCTTTTTTGGGATTTTACTGCAGCTTTTTTGGGGTTCACTATATTTAAAATCATAATATAGTATTTTTTACATGATTAAAATTTTTATTAATAAAATTTTAAATTATTTAGAAGATAATGTTTTTTAAATATAGTGCTTATATAACCACTATTGTTTTTTTGTAGACTTGGTTGTTGTGTTTTTATCTCTAATATAAATATTTCATAGAACAAAAATATAAAATTTAAAAAATTAATATATCTATAGAAGAGATAAAGCTCTCTTTACTTACCGGCTGAAGGATTTTTAAATATACATATATAACTTAAGTATTTTGTAAGGGATATAATCATACAACGAAATTTTTGGTTCTTATTCTCTGAACACATGATTCATAGTTTATATACTATACATTAAAAATTTAATTAATTATACATATATTAATACATACAAACTGTTTAACACAAAAACACAGTGCATATGTAAATATTCACATAAGTTACCGTTTTTTAAAAAATAAATTCAATATTATGAAAACTCAATAATTAAATATTTGCCCGACAAAAAGTGTAGATCAATACGATTAAAACACTACTTATCATAAATAAAAATAAATAAAGGGGGTAATATGTAAAAGTCTTAAGAAGATGATTCTCAACCAAATTTCAAACGGTCCGAAGGGTTAAGAGTGAAAAAGACCTCTTTCTATTTTATTTTTTCTTGGTCTGCTTCTTTCCTTCAATCTCCGGATCTCTTTCTCTTTCCTCTCTCTCTCTCTCTCTCTCCCGCCGGAGTTCATGGCCTCCTCTTCGAGCGGCTCTCTCCCCGCTCCCGGTATCCTATTTCTTAAATTTGATGCTTGTTCTCCTCCGATGGTTTCCTTTTTCTCATTCTCTGTTGTCTTCTTCGTTGCAGAGGCCGTGCACGTGCTCGTATCGTCCCTGGCTGACGAATCAACCGTCGTCAGAGAGGCATCTCTGGAAGCGCTCCAGGGCATCGCACCTTTGTAATCTATTCTGTTTCTCTCTCTCTATACAATGCGCACTCTTGGTTTTCTTGATTCTTGGAGAGACCTCACTTTCTTGGGTTTCAATTTTGGCAGGAACCCGATGCTTGTGCTTGATTGCTGCTGCTCGGTGTCTAGAGGAGGGCGTAGGGTATGAATTGATCCCTTTCCTTGTTCTTTAATATAATCTTCGTGTTTCTTGATTTTCTTGTTTTATGTTGGTATTTGTCTGGAGTTTTGTTGTGCTGATTGGATTGGATATGGCAGAGGTTTGGAAACATGGCGGGGGTTTTCGATGTGATGGCATGTGCAGTGCGGGCTGTGGATAGGAAGGATGTGGATCCTGCTTTCATGGATCGGCTTGCGAAGATGGTGACTGCTGAAATGGTCACTTCCAAGGTAACTTTGTTGTTCTTATGACTCGGGAAGATTTTAGTTTGGCTGTAGCATGGTTTTAGGAAGTTCTTTGGGAAGCTGAGATCCGTGATACATAGGTATTGTGAAACTGGTGGGATTGCTAGGGTATAACTTTTGTGAACAAATATTAACTCCTATAGTAAGGTAGAATCAGTGTAAAATTGTTTTTTATGCACTGCATTTTTGTGTCTATTACTTCAGTTATGTGTCTATTACTTAATTTGTTTTGTCTGGATATTCATGTATGGACTTCAGTTGGTCTTTATGCACCGCATCTTTTTTTACTTACGGGCTGATAATGAACATGTGCTAATTTACTTCTGGTGCAAGCTGCCATATCCTGATCATCTTATTTTACATGCTCCTATTTCAATTATTTAAGACTGATTGGAGGGGAATATGATATCTCTATTACTTGATGCTTGTCTTGCATAAACATGAGTATCTCTATCATGCACCTGCACTACATAAGCATTCTTAAGTGCGTAAGTAATTTCGTGTTTAAGTCTTCATGTCAGTCAACTGCACTACGTGTTTCCTGTAAGTTTTTGTATGAACAAGTTCTGGATAGCAATAGGATTTAAAGTCACAAATCCTGAAAATTGTATATCAAATCACAGCTTATGCTTCTGTGATTGGTTTGATGTGTTTGATTTTAAAGTTAACGTGACATCTGGTGTTTTCCATAGCAAGAGCTATAATATGGTACTTAGGATTTGACAAATGTTTTATTTTGAACTTGTACTCTATGGAGACCTTCAAATTATTGTGCTGAACATTATGACATTCATTTGTTACATTTATAACCATTGCATGAAGAACATGAATTGTTTAGGGTGTGTCATTTTAAATTTATAACCATTGCATCTAACTCTTCCAACACGCAACATTTGCGAATCTACATAACTATTATCTTTATTTTTGCAATTGTTAAGATAAATTCTTGACCTTTTTGTTTTTTATGTTGTATTATTGGATTTTTAATGTTTTGGAGTGGTTGGCATCAAGGGACATTCTGTAGTAAGCCTGTTCAAAAGATTTCTGAAATTTCTTTATTTTATATCTTCTTTAGTTGAGATATGTACAGAATGGGTGGAAGTGAATGGCTGCTTCGACATTATGTACAAAATGGGGGCATCCTGCACTTTGTGTATTAAATTCCTTATATGTAATGCTTGTCAGTAGAATATTTTATATGAAATTAGTGCTTTATTTTCAATTTCTAGGAGGTAAATGCTGATTGGCAAAAGGCTGGTGCTGGTCTTCTTGTTGCTATAGGATCTCATGTGCCTGACCAGGTAAGCTGAAGGTTTATTATCATAATTTACTGGAAATGGTTTAGGTTTTCCCATGTACATATTTACACACATTACGATGCTATTTGTATTTTTTTCCTTCTGCTCAGATCATAATGGAAGATGTAATTTTTTGTTTTGAGGGCTCTGGCCATATGCTTCTTGGAGCTGTCCACCAGGAATTAATTTTGTTTTCTGAGAGTTTATTGTGGGAGTTTAAGCAAGAACAAAGTATTTAATATTCTTTAGACAAAATTTAAATGCCATTTTCAGTTGTCCTATTGAATTAAGTAGGTTGCTGTGCGAACAAGGAATCCTAGAGGAGCATGTCGCTTTTTTTTAATAGGTATATTATTGTTAGATAGAGGAAGTTATATACTGTGGGAAAATATAATTAGGTGGAGGAAGTTATTATCTTCAGGACAATTTCTTTAATTATTTCATCTTGCGTGGTTGCAGTTTTTATTCCATTTGGTGATCACAGCCGTGAGTCACTTCATTCAGTTAAAATTCCTTTTGGAGATAACCTTTTTGTTATTTTGTGTCTTATTTGGTCCTTTTCATTGAGTTGATAGATGATGGAGGAGATTTTTACTCACATATCAGGACCTAATTCGGCTCTACCTCTGATGGTTCAGATTCTTGCAGAATTTGCTTTAGCTGAAGGTTAAGTACTTTTTTTCATACCTTTATCTTTTTCTTTCTTGGAGGTGGCACTTGTTAAAATTGCTGGCTATCCTTTCTGTTTCCTCTTATGAAGCTTTGCAGTTCACTCATCGGCTAAAAGATGTTCTTTTAAGAGTGTTGCCTGTCCTCGGAACGGTGAAGGATACCCAACGACCTGTTTTTGCTTATGGTACTTGTGCACATTTGTAACATGCCTTTCATTGGATACTTTGTATGATGAATGAACTTTTGCGTTTACTTTGTTATTTTATTCTTCTTTTTTTGTTGTATGAAAATTTAAACATTAGTCGTTTTTGAGTTCTAGCAATATTTCTATTATCTTGACAAGTTTCTCTATTGATTCCACTGGTAAAGTTTATATACTAATTTCTGTTTGCTTCTAGCATTTAAGTGCTGGTGTGAGGCTGTTCGACAGTGTGGTGTGAGCTCCACTTGTGATCCTGTCTTGGATAATGATGTAATGTGAGCTTCAGTCTATTATGATTAAGATGTGAATTTCAGTTTCTGCTTTTGCAAATTGAACCAAAGTTTCATACAGGTCATTTCTGAATTCGGTTTTTGAGTTGCTGCTAAGAGTTTGGGGAAGTTCACGAGATCTCAAGGTATGATGAGATGAAAACTAGTACTGATATTTGTTTCCTTCTCTTTATTTCTACCTTTCACCTCAAATGGAGTTCAGTTGCCCAATGATTGTCTTTCTCTTGGTTTTTGTAGCTCATCCTTTAATAATTTTTAGATTTTCATACTTAACATTTTGGCACACCTTCCATTTAAAATTCCTGTTTAATCAACAGTAGGTAAAATTTTATACCATTTTCAAGTAGTTATCAAAGGTCAATTTAGTTTTTATGTCATGCATATTTTATTCTATTATTTATCTAATTGGGAGTTGAAACAGGTGCGGCTCTCATCTACTGAGGCACTAGGACAAATGGTTGGTTTGATAACCCGCTCTCAACTGAAGGCTGCTTTACCTAGGCTGATCCAGACTACATTGGGCTTGTAAGGCATCTCAACAATATGAAAGTGATATTGTACTGCTTGTGTATTCTTCCTTGTAGCATTTACTTCCTTGGTTTTGCATCAATAGTTCAAACTATGTACCCATTGCCATTTATTTGCATGTTTTGTGACAGATATAAAAAAGATCAGGAAAGTGCATTTATTGCTACTTGTAGTATGCATAATCTTCTCACTGCCTGTTTACTATCAGAAGCTGGCCCACCTTTACTTGACTTCGAGGTAATTTGGAATCTCTTTTTTGTGTGCACCCTGCCTCCTTTCATTAAGTTCTTAAGCTTTCAACATCAATACATACAGTTCTTTGCTTATGCATTTGAACAACCATCTCCTTCTAGTTACTTTCTTAGAATAAACCAGCTTTTGGAAGTCTATGCTTGATTTCGTTTTTCTTTGAGGGTTGGTGATGTTTGGTTTGCATGTAAACAAATTTAAGCTTAAAAAATTGGAGACTGAATTTGAGTTTTGCTAATCTTATTTGTGGTTGCCTTTTAATGCCAAAGAAAACGTCCAAAATGCTAAAAATATGCATTAAATAACTTTTGGACACAATTACAACATATCGTCTATTATTTGAAGGCTTGTAACATGCTACTGTTGTTGATGAGATGCTTTTCCTGCAGGATCTTAATCTTATTCTTTGTACGCTTCTTCCAGTAGCATGCATTAATAACTACAAGGATGACCATGTAGACTTCTCATTGGGTTTGAAGGTAATTCGTTTGAATGAATGTTTACTATATTAGTTTTCTACACTGACTTGCTATTGGGTATGATCATTTCTAGAGTTCCATTTTGTAATATTTTACAAAATGTGTGAAAAATGTTTTTTAATAATTTAGGGCATGTTTGATTTTTTTTTTGTTTTTATGTTTAGAATAGTTTTATAAAACTGATTTTTAGAATAAGTTTTGGAATTAAAAAAGTAAAAGAACTTGTTCTGGTGAAACTTTTATTAAAACAGATCTAAAAGCAAAAAAAAAAAAAAAAATTCATCTAGAAAAAGTTTTTGAAAACAGATAAATACAAAAAAAATACAATAACTTGTTTGGTTTAGTTGTTTTATGCAATTGATATTATTGGATGTATTTATAATCATATAACTTAAATGAATAATATAATAATATATTTTGTGAAAAATGAACATAATATAAAAATAAATAGGACTGAAGATCACATTATAATGCAAATGTTAAATGTCAATAATATTTATATAAATAGTTCAAACGTAAGCTTAATGTTTAGAATTATTATAATGTAGCCACATCTAGTATGTAATATAATCTCAATGTTTTGTTGTGTTGCCTTGAAGGCTTGTATGGGGCATTAATTTTAGAATTGGAAACTGAGTTTTTAACGCACCAAAAAAGGCGTTCAATTGTCATATAGAAGAGGAACATCTAGAATTGAAAAGCTCTCTGTGGCTTTTTGTTTGTCAATCTTTGCCTCGGTATTCTTGGATATAATATCTTTCACAGCTCTAATGTGGTAAAAACCCTACAGTGGAAAGATATTCATAGTCTACAAGATAATATGATCCGAAAAAAAGCAATCTAGATGGTATTGGGATTGTTTCTATTTTTAATTGTTTGTATTTTAATAGAAACAATCTTAAAATATTAAAAAATTTAAATTTTGTTCTCTGCTTTTTTATTGTTTTTAAGGCAAAAGTTTGAAAAACATCTAAAAGCTTTTGTTTTTAATTTTTACAAACAATTTAAAAAACATATTATCAAACTAGTTTTTTTAATTTTTTTTCAAGAACAAAAAATTGTTTTAAAAAATAGCAATCAAACTAGCCCTTAATTCCTTTAGATTTATGACTACGAAGTCATTTACCAAATTCTACATCCTTGCCTAGTTTGAGTAGTTTTGAGGTACAGACAAAATCATGATCATAACAACTTTTGGCATTTTATCCATTAATGGGTACTTGTAAGCTGCAACAGACAAATAGCACATGGAAAATGATGACCGAAGGGGAAGCTTAGATCTAGGTTTAAATGCCAAGGATAATAATTTTACACATTGGAGTTAGAGGGAAATAACCAGAAGATAATTATGAGGAAGTGCTTATTGTAGTGGCTAACATTACAATCTATTCCATGGTTAATGTGTTACCCAGGTGAGCCTTATCTTAGGAAAACATCACGCAGAATTTTTTTTTCTTTATATGGTATGATAAGTTGAGGCAACTTTGGACCACATTCACCTACATGATCCCATTTTACTTGGGTTTATTTGAAGAAGGAGTTTCAGATTTTAATTTTTCTTTTCCATTTTCACTCTCTATTTTCTTTTTTTTTTCTAATTTTCAAACTCAATATTTTATTATGTTTGAATTGCCTTATCTTTTTCTTTTTTTTTTAAACTCTATTCTTTTTGGTATATTCTTCTTATCTTATAATTGTTCTTATCTTTCAAATTTTTTTTTATAATGATTTGCGTGGTTTTAAAAAACTTTATTTTATTTCAATTTAAATTTTAAGATAATTTAAATCCGCTATCCTCGGTGTCTGGAAGGTTTGTTCACACCTAAAGCTTGTTTTTACTAATAATGTTCTCCTGTTCTCTAAAAACAATGAGATCCCTTGTCTACACACAACATATATATACGGACATAATGCAAATAAAAAGCACCATCAAGTGCAATTGATTTGAAAGTTTCATCAATGAGAGAGTGGCCAAGCAGTTGGAGCTTTTATCATCACATACTTCACACTTTAAGATTATGGTGATAAATGGAACCATATGGAATGCGGGGTTGTGTTTGAAAAGGTTCCATTAATGTAAGGTTGTAGTTTCAAGGTAGACTTGTTTCCACTTTTGCTGGTTGGAGTGGATGCTATGCATGCGATTCATTGGATAAGACAATTGTTAGATGCTTTGGATAATTGGAACCAGCTTGCAATGCAATGCCAATACCAATTTAAATTATAGCAGATCGCGGGACCAAAAAAGACCAGTAGAGATGACATTGCAAGTAATGCAGAAAAGTAATAGCTAGTTATGCAAGGTAATAAGAGAGGATGTGTGTGATTCGGGTGCTGAGTGGTCAATTGGAAGTATCATAAGTTCAAGCTTGAGGATTGTTGTTTTGGAAGGGGACATAAAAGTTAGATCCTATATTATTTATCCTTATTGTAAGTGTATCAAGCTTTGGTTATTTTTATTTTAAATATGATCAGTGTTTTGTTGCTCGGTTTTAGGAGAAGACAGACATATAAATAAGGAGATGGTTATAGATTAGTTAGATGGTATGTCCAATTTTGCATTTTCAATTCTGTATTTTTCTAATTCTAACGGTGAGGTTGGAATTCTTTGTAATTATATCCCCAGTGGCAGGCTCTTAGTATCCTATCAGTAAGAGCAAGTAAAGTTTTTCTATGGGGTGTGTGTGTGTATTGTCTTTTCCTCCATTAGACAGATTGCATTGTTTCCAGGTAATTGACGATGTGCCTTTGCTCACATAAATTTGATGCATATATTTGTACTTTTTTGCAGACCTATAATGAAATTCAGTATTGTTTTCTGGTAATTGGATCAGTTTATCCGGGGGACCTTTCATCGTTCCTTTTAAATGTGAGTACTGTTTGAAAGATTCTGATTCTCATATGCAAAATCTTCACTAACCAGGAACATCATGCCTATGCTTGCTCCCAGTATATTTTACACTTTGTTTGTATACTTTTTACTTCTGCTTCAACTGAGTTTGTGGACGTTTTGCATACAGAAGCTCAATTCGAAAGATGAACTTGTCATGGTTGGAGCTCTCTCTGTTATAAAGCATCTATTGCCAAGGTTTATTTTTGTTTTTTGTCTTTATAATTGATTAAATCTGCATTTGATCTTCTTATTTTCCTAACTATCATTTCATCTCTGGAGGCTATTGGAAGCTTGGCATGACAAAAGGTGTTTGCTTGTTGAAGTTGTCAAGTCACTGCTGGTTGAACAGAGTTTGGGTGTTCGAAAGACACTTGCAGAGGTATCTTTTTTGTTTGACCTGTAACACTTATTTATATTATAGTTTTCTAAAGATTAACATTTCAAATTTCAATTAGTTGGATTCTTTATGTAATTGTTCAATTGAACTAATTTATTATCTATATTTTGGTAATTTCTAGTCTGATTTATTTTTTATTTTTTAATTTTTCAAATTTGATGTTATATTCTTGCATTTGGAAATGAAGTAATCCTATGTGGTTTAATGCCTAAGTTTATATTGCTGCTATGTTTTCTGGCAGCTGCTTGTCGTGATGGCCTCACATTGTTACTTAAGTGGACCATCTACGGACTTGTTCGTTGAATATCTTGTGTGCCACTGTGCTATAACAGATGAAGAGGTCAGACACTTCAAGACATCCAAAGAGATCATATGGAGAGGTGGCCGTTTTCAACCATTTCAATATAAAAACTTGGAGGTTGGTCAGTCTCCTGATCTCTTTCGGCTGCCATTAATTAAAGAATGGTTTCTAAATAGAGTAACATGATCTTTTATCAGGTTGCCATGGGTCCCGTTTCTCCTGAAGAATTAAGAGCTATTTGTGAAAAGGGTCTCCTTTTGTTGGCTATCACCATTCCTGAAATGGAGGTGGAAATTTTGCATATTCAGTCCACACCATTTTTTTGTGGTCTACTGTCCATAATAACTCAATCATTCCTAAATGTTTTACAGCACGTCCTGTGGCCATTTCTCTTAAAGATGATTATTCCTCAGCAATATACAGGTGCAGTTGCAACGGTAAGAGTTGATATTTTTTTGACAGTTCCACTGTGGTAGAAAGACCTGTCTTTGGTTTGCATTGTAGCACATTAATTTTTTTATTTTAGTGCACATGTATACAATTGGTTGTATGGGTTTGTAAGCTCTTTCTTAAAAGATTTATATGTTTGTTTTTCTCGGTGTCTGTAATATGCTTTTGTTAATTTCTTTTAGCACTTTTTCCAGGTTTGCAAATGCATTTCTGAATTATGCAGGCGAAGGTCTTCCTATTCTGGTTCAGTCTTTATTGAACCTAGTTCTTCTGATGGTATTCCTAATCCAGAGGTAATTCTGGTTCTCTAGTTACTCTTCTTTCTTCAGTTTGCTAGCTGATTGAAGCTTCTCATTTACTTATTGTGACAATGTAGGAACTATTTGCCCGGTTGGTTGTGCTTCTACATAATCCTCTTGCCAGAGAGCAGCGAGCATCTCAAATTTTGATGGTCTTTTTTACCTTTCATCCTTTACTATGTGTTAAAAGATGATTATGCTTTGTTGTTGGTTGCTTCACTTGTAACTAGATAAAAGGGCACCCTTTACTGCTGAACTTCCACTGTCATAAAAAACCAGCTGGTATCGTATTTGTTTTTTGTTGTTTCATAACCTATCAATCTTTATCGCGCCACAAGTCTTGTTTATGTCCTTACTTACATTTATAGTTAATATTCTATTTATCTTCTCTTGCTTATTTGTGTAGTTACGACTTAATAACTTCATTGGGTAGCATGTGCTTTTAAGGGTGCCATTTTGTTTAAAAATGCTTTCATTTTGATTTTTGTCTGCTTCTTTTTATTTGTATAAAATTCTCTTAGGGTAAATCTTGTGTTATACTTGTCCTTTGTGGAACTTTTAAAATGCTAAATGACATGCTTATGATCATCATGATTGGGGTTTCAGGATAGAAAGATTTTCTGAGGTAAGGTCAACTGTTTAATCTTGCAGTCTTCCATATTCTGCAGGTCTTATGCTACTTAGAACCGCTGTTTCCGAAGAATCTTGGAATATTTTGGCAAGATGAGGTATTACAATAGTAAGTTATTTCATAATGGTTTTAGGAGAATGAGAATTCTGGGAATTCTGTTTGTGTTTGCTTTAAAAATCTTGACTGATGGTTTCATCCTCAATTACAATATATCAGTTCTGTATGGAAATTAGAATTGTAGTATGAATATGAAGATGCCTGTTTAAGCTTTAGGTAAAGTCATAGCTTGGTATCTGGCATTGCTAAAATTACTGTGTAATGTGTGCATGCCATTAATTGCAGTTATTTTCTTATTTTTTTTAACTAAGTTAATTGGCTTCGGAAGATGTATTTTTTCACTTAAATGAGACATCCTTGCATTTATGTGAAATGCTTACTGAGGCAAATTTGGTATTTTTTTCTCTGGAATTCACCCTAGTTTACTGATTAAACTTCTCTGGATAATTTTTCTTGCATAACCATTGTATTCAATTTCGACTGCAACACTCTTATTCTTTCTGATGGAGAAGCCGAGAAGGTCCATAGTAAATTAGTTGGCTTATCATCAATGATGATGGATATTGGTCATCAATCCTAAACTTTGTCTTCTGAACTCATTAAGATGAATGATTAGCAACTGGTCACCATCCTTTTAGTAGACGCATATAACTTGGAATCAGTTTGGATTGCTATAGTTACCAAATTATTCCACAACTACAACAAGTTTAGGTGATTTAGAAATTGCTTGAATTCTCAAGCTTACAATCTCAATAAGGCCCATGAGGATTATTCTATCCTTTTTAGTTGCCCTAAAAATTTCAATTCTGTGGAATACGATTTGAAGGTTATTTCTAGTTTCTGATGTTTAGTTACTGATTTCTGAACTGAGTTGTGATTTTTTTTTGCGAAGAGTATGAATGGTTGGATGGTTTTATTTCCTTCTATGGTGCCTAAAATCTTGTGAATTTTGAAGGGCAGACAAAACTTGTGGACAGTCATCTTACAGAATTCTTCTTTTGCCAAGTATTAGGTGCCTAAATTGAGAGCATATATCAGTGATCCAGAAGACTTACAGCAGGATTGTACATATCAAGATACATGGGATGATATGATAATTAATGTAAGTAAGATCAGTGAAAATTTGGTTTCTTTAACAACATTTTATCAACAGTATGAGTTTGAACTTGCAAAACTTTAGCTTTGTAGTAGTTCTTATGTGCATTTTCTAACTTTCTTCTAGCTGCTCCAAGTAACTTGCTATATTTTTGGAAAGTATATTCTGAGCTATGTTGTCATTTGGAATTTTTGGCCAGCAGTTTTTAGCAGAGTCTTTGGATGTTGTTCAAGACATTGAGTGGATAATGGCATTGGGTAATGCTTTCACAAGGCAATATATACTATATGCTGCTGATGATGAACATTCAGCACTACTTCATAGGTAAAGCATCAGCTTTTGTAATCCAAATTTCTGTTGCCCTATTTTATTTTGTTGGTCATCTTTGCAAAGTGATATCTATTTGGTGATTTTTTCTTTGGTTATATGGAAGCATTGAACGGTTAACTAACATGTACTTTTTGTGACATTGGAGGAGCAATAATGAATCTGGTAGATTTGAAGAAATATATTGGTAAAACAGCTGAATGAAGCTGGACATGGAATAGATGAATTAATCCCAAATTCTGAAGCAGTTGAAATGGTTTGTTTTATGCTTCTTGAGGGAAAGTTGGTGGAATGCCCTGTAATTCAATAAATCTGTTCTGCAATCGGGAGGGACCTTACCTCTTATAATTATGAACCAGTTCCGTGTTATTCATGTTGCATAAGCTGTGCAGATTGATATGCAATTTGACTAACATAAATTTCAGAATTTTGATATGTGGAAAGTTCTGTAACCCTGGGGATGTGAACTGATGTTTCTTAAAAGGATGGAAGCCTTAGTTCATCTATAGATGGATTGTGAATTTATTAGCAGCCCTTTTGTCTGCTGACAAAGTAATTGTTATCCCTTGCTTCCAATCGGTTAGTCTGGTGGGAGAGGCCAAAGATACTATCCTCTAAGTCAAATCTTAATAACCATGGACTATGATTTATTAAATTCAACTAAATGCAAATTTTAATTTATCTTTCAAAATATGTACTATAGAAAATACCAATAATAAATTGAAATAATATAAAATTAATAAAAAAGAATCCATTTTGTAAAGGCACTGCCTATGGATTACCATGACACGGGAGCTTTTTGGCATGTTCATTGTTTTAAGTTGTATAGTCAGTATAAATTACTGTAGTTGAATGGTTTTCTGCTAGAATCTTCACTCTCCCAAGTAAAAGATTAGTTTAAAAGGTTTTTTTTTTTGATAAAAAAGTTTCTGTTTTTGTTTAAGTAGTAGTTTGTGTTTCAATGGATAAAATTTGACTTTGAAACTGGGGAGATGTTTGGTTGGCGTTGAAATAATCTGGGTTCAGTGTTTTGTGTATATTAGCATCAATTTTCAATAAATTATTTGTTATAGTTAGTTATTAAATACATTAATTAAAAATGCTTAGAGGACTAAATGGCTGAAATACTTTATTTTTTGTTTTGCTATAGTATAACCTAAAACTAAAATCTTAAATCATGTTATTAATCATCTCCATAGTTCCACCGCTCCTTGTTAGATGACTTGTTCTACCACTACTTGTTAGATGACTTGTTTGCTTTTTGACCCATGAGTGATGCCGCTCAACAAAGTCTTTGCCATATTTATATTGATCTCACAACATATATGTGAGTAGACCTTTCAGGCGTTTGCTCCTATCCTTTGTTTAGATTTTGAAGTTGAAAGTGCTATCATTTCTTATATTTAGTTCTCCAATGGAAATAAAAGGATCCTTATATGGCTATTATTATTAATTTCTCAATGCAGATGTCTTGGAATGCTTCTCCAGAAGGTTGATGATAGAGGTTATGTTCATGAGAAGATAGAATGGATGTATAAGCATGCGGATATTCAAGTTCCTACTAATAGGCTTGGTCTTGCTAAAGGCATGGGGTTGGTACGTTAGTGTCACAATGAGAGAATTGGTTACGCTGCTATTATTCATATTTGGATTTTATTTTTTGCTTGCTTCAGGTTGCAGCTTCTCATTTGGATACGGTTTTGGAGAAGCTGAAGTCCATTTTGGACAGTGTTGGGCATAGTCGATTCAGAAGGTAATTCTCCTATTGCAACCGATAACCTGTCCCATTAGACTCTTAGATTTCACTCCTTATTCTGTTCTTATTTTCTTGATAAATGAGCTTTGAAGTCTTGTCAAAACTTCCTGCAGTGTCATAATGAGAACTTAGTCCAAATTTTCATTTGTGTGCTAAATCATGACAAGAGGAGTTCTTGGCATATTCCCATGGGATGACAATAAATTTCCTATACTGTTGTGCAATTTCTATGACATTTCTGTAGAAACATGATGGTTTGCTACCTCAACCTATCTATCCTGCATTGATCGTAAGTTATCTGAATGTTTTACCATATCAGATTATTGGTTGGTATAACTCTGTACATTTGCTTAGGCCCCTCCTATACATATGGAGGTTAGTGTCACATGATACCAGGTGAGATTAAAGGACCCTCTGGAACCAAAAGTTGGGTGGGAAGAGTTATTTGTGACTTGAAATATGTAGCATTATGACTCTGACGAAGGCATATTTTGTGTGAAATAAATCTTGGTTCTGTTGAAGATTTATTCTTACATAAACCTGCATGTGTCCTGCAATTATGGGTGGGGGGCAATTCGGATGCTGTTTAATTTTTCATATTAAATATATCCTTTTTGCTTGTGAATAACATTTTCAAGAGTGCTAAGTGTTTTGATATTTCTATTTTGTAGGTTTCTATCCTTTTTCTCTAGCAAAGCCAAAATAGAAGATCCAGATGATATCTATGCTTCACTTGCCCTAATGTATGGATATGCTGCAAGATATGCTCCATCAACAGTTATAGAGGCCAGAATTAATGCTCTTGTGGTAATGTATTTTTTACTTGGCTAGAAATACCTGGTAGTTGAAAACTTTGGGGTTTTTCTCCTCAGCAATGTCTTGGTTGAAGATATATATCAAGTATTTTCATTACCCTACAGAAGTGGTTTAGCTGACAAAATGCTATATGTACAGTAAAATAGTGAAAAGGGCATCTGCTATCTGCCAGATTTGTGGATCAATTCCAAAATAAGATGAAGTTATCAATAATGATAACAGTTTGTAAAGCTTTTCTTAATGGGTAGAAATTTAATCTGGTCATGTTGGGGGTTGACTAAGCCTGCCTACTTCAATCATTATAGGGAAGAAAGTTGTCAACAGGGAATCTTTTCTATAAATTTAAGAACAAATTTATAATCAGGTGATGAATGCCAAGCATTTTGCAGCTCATCCTTTGCGAGAAGTGACACAAGAATGCTTCCTTTCTGTTTAATTAATATTGTAATAGTTGAACCAACATTTTTTTTTTTAATAATTATAGATCTCTGTTTGTGTAGATAAATATTTTGTCTCGTAAATTTTGTGGCTGGCCTTCTAATTTATGGCAATGACAGGGTACTAATATGCTTTCTCGGCTTCTTCACGTTCAAAATCCTACTGCAAAGCAAGCTGTTATCACGGCGATTGACTTATTAGGTAAGTTTTTCATTCTTACTACATATGTAGTGTGAAATGTTCTTGTGGTGTTATCACAAGAAATAGGTGTTTTGATTTTATTAACATTCAAAATAACATGTTTTTTTTATAGTTCTTTCCTATAAGTACTTTTCCAAAAGCGTTGTCATTGACAGGCAACCAACGTCTTTTACATAGGTAATGCTGTCATTAATGCCGCTGAAATGGGTGTTTCATTCCCACTAAAGCGTAGAGACCAGTTGCTTGATTATGTATTGACTTTGATGGGCAAAGATGAAAGCAATGAATATTTTGATTCAAATCTTGAACTTCTTCACACTCAAGTATGTTTAATTATTTTTGATGTTTTACTCGTCATTTTCTTCTAGTTTTTCTTGATTTTGTATTAACTTTGCTTGTCCTTTAATTACATTGTATTCAGAGCCTTGCTTTAAGAGCTTGTACTACTTTAGTTTCTATTGAACCAAGGTTGCCAATGGAGACGAGAAATCATGTTATGAAGGTATCTTAGTTTTATGTTGTTAGCATGTGTCATGAAGCATGTTAATTTTATTTCTTTTTTTTAATTTCTATCTCCTGTTTTTCCTTCACTTTTTGCTAATGTATCACTACCTGAACAGGCTACCCTAAGCTTTTTTGCTTCGCCAAATGATCCATCAGATATTGTTGATCCATTGATAGACAATCTCATTACTCTTTTGTGTGCAATTCTTCCGACAAGGTAATTTATGCATCATTCAACAATTTGCTGTTAGCATTTCTTATGCATCTAATTTTGTGATCCTTTTACCATTTATCTTTTCTAGGGAAAGCCTACCTCTGGCCATGTTACTTCTGATGTCATATTTCTCATTTGTGAAGTGACAATGGTTGCAAGTTGTGAACCATGCCTTTTAAAAGGTTGGTTTAAGATGTGGCATTAAATTACTTTGGGTGCAAGATAATTATTGCCTCAGAATTATGAAAAGGGTTTCCACTCTTGGCAAGATTTAAATAGATGTCAGAAGCAGAATGGACATCAGATAGATATTAAGTTAGAATGAAATTGATTTGTACAAGGGACAAGAAATAAACATGAGATTTAAAAGAGCTGGAGGGTTGTAAGTCGTATAACATTTGGCTTCAAATCAATTAGGTCATTAATATTTATGTTCTAATGTTTTTAGGGATGGTGCCTTACTGAGCTGGCTGTTTTACTTGATTTTGTACTATTTCTGTGTCTAGTGGTTAGTAACAAGATAGTTTGACTATATACAATAAGCAGATGTCATGTGGCTTTGTCTTTTGTAATACGTGCTTATCGCAATGATGGGTATAAATTAGCATGACATATATGCAGTCAAAAGGAACACTTTAAGCTATCTGCACTAAAGGCATGCACATAATGTTGTTGGCGTCAAACACAGCAATGTAATTGTCGTGGAGTGAATGGCTTTCATTTAAGAGATGCTCTAATTTAATTTAAAATGTTTTTTGCTTATTGCATATACTTCCCTAAAATTTTCCTCTTTTACAACATATTCTGCACCTTATTCATAGTTGCACATATCCCCCGTAAATATTTACCCATGTAGAGATACCTCCCCAAGTTAACAAGATTTTAGGGAGTCTGAGAATATTTCAGGAATATTCCACTGGTGGATTGAATTTGTTTTTTAAAATTGTTCTCAATGAAAAATTGATATTTTTGTCCCATGTACGAATTGAAGAATGATATATGAAATTCAAAGCCCTAAAAGTGTTCTCCTTTACAATAAACCCTAGAAAAGCCATTGTTTTTCTTTTCCTTTAAAAGTAGCCATAGGCATTATGGTCATTTTGATTTTGGAATAATGTCAACTATTGGTTAACCATGGGTCAAATGGCCTAACTAACAATGGGGGGAATTTGAAATGACATTAAAGGTTTTAAACAATTGTATGTAATCCTGAAAAGCACAGGAAGGTTCCTGCAAAAGCAGAAGGTTTTAGGTAGGAATATGCATGAAGTCCAAAAATTTTTTTATCCTGCATGACAAATATATCTTTTCAAGGATAAGAAAAATTTCCCAATACTTGACATGTTTTAATTAAATTTAAGGGCTATTAAGCAATGATGGATGTTCAAGAGATTTTTTTTTTAGTATTGTGAAGTTGTAGGGGATCAACATGAAAGACACTACTTTATTACCTGGATGTTGAAGACCTATGCAAACTGCTTGTATCACTTAGGATTCTACTAGTAGTATGCACTATTTGGACTAGATTGAATTAGGGCGTGTTCATTTGGGTGTAAGTGGAGGGAAGTGGACTGACTTCCTTCACTTCTGATGTTTTTTTCCTCTAAAGTGGGGAAGTGGCCACTTCCCCCACTTCAGACTGAAGTGAGTTTTAGTTATAACTCATTTCAGTATTTTTTACACCGAAGTGGGGGAAGTGAGTGCTCACTTCCTCCCACTTTGAAAGACTCTTTGGAAGTGACATCACTTACACCGAAATGAACATCATTAGTGAAAAAATGAGCACTTCATGGAAAAACATTTTCTGCAAAATGACATAGGAAGTGGTAGAAGTCATATCACTTCCACCATTTTCCATCACTTCAGGGAAGTGGCACTTCCTCCACTTCCTGACTTCCTTCTAGGGATGCAAGTGGGGCGGAGAATCCCCGTTCCCCGCGGGGCGGGGAATGGGGGAAAACCCCTCCCCAACTAGTGGGGCGGGGTGGGGACGGGGAGAGTGTTCCCCGCCCCGCGGGGATCCCCGCCCCGCTCCCCATGGGGATTTCAAGATTTTTTAAATTATATATATATATATATATATCAATATTTAAAAATATGCTTTCATATAATTTTATTTTTAACTTTGATATTATTTATAATTTTATTTTATACTTACAATTTTATTTATTATTAATGGTTAAACTATTATATCAAAATGCTAGTGGTAGTGGATTCTATTTAAAATATTTTAAAGAATGAAAAAAATTAATATAAATATAAAATTGTTTATACTAGTTTTTGTATATGAATTTTATTAATGAATTTGTATTTTTAATTTACTTTCAAAGTTTATGTTATTTGCAATAATTAATTTTTTCATTCTACATTATATTATGTTTATTTTGAAAAATATTTTGTATATTTTTTATTTCATATATGATGCGTATAAAAATATGTTATAGAAAAAATTTTGGTGGGGCGGGGATTACCCGACCCCGCGGGGATCCCCGCGGGGAGTGAGTGGGGGAAATTCTCCCCGCCGGGAATTTTGAGGCGGGGAATCCCCGCCCCATGGGAAGCGGGGATGGGGATGGGGATTCCATTCCCCGCCCCGCCCCCCCCACTTGCATTCCTACTTCCTTCCACTTACGCCGAAATGAACACGCCCACCGAACCAATTTTATTCAATTGGTTTGGTTCAAAAGCATATTCCAGTGGGTTCAATTTTTTTTTTCCGGTTGTTTATGTTTGTTCAATTGGATTTTCATAAAGTTCACCTCAAGTGATTGAAGAATCAAACTCATTAGTACTAACAACTGTTATGATTGGTATTCAATCAAACCATTAGGTCTTCTCATAGATACCTATAATATTATCTTTTATTCTCCTTGTTAGTATTTTGTTGATTTAACGAAAATATTAACTTGTTATTTGTATAGGTAATTGTCTATTAAGTTTTCCTTTAAATTCAAACTTTGTAAAGTTGTTAATTGGACGTGCTCCAATTATCATGTATTAACACTTTGTACTAATGACTCGTTGTATTTATGTTGATTTCAATTTTCATGGTATGTTGGTCTACGGATGAAAAGAAAGTAAATTTATATCAATAATGATTTAGAATTAACCTACCCAATTGAAAATTTTTCGTATTTTTAATCAATGACCAAGTAGGTTCAGTTTTTGGAAATTGAAAGCCAAGATATTTTAGTTTTGTTAAATTTGGAATGAATTGACCTAATGCGTGCCCCTAGATTCTACTTCAGATATTGTGCAATCTTTGAAGTTATAGACATGGATGATCAAGATTCAACACTTTTCCTAGCTTGTGCGCATATTTAATGTTGGGTCAATAAGCACCTCTCTGCCTAATACTACAAAGGCAGTTGGTCATAGGCTTGTTGAACTAAAACTTGTGTGTGAATGTTCTATCCTTCATCAATAATGCCATTGCTTTTAAAGAGATCAGGACAGTTGATCATGATAGACTGTTGAGGCTCATGTGAATGCATTCTATCATTGTGAATGATGAGAACCTCTATCGCTGAAGTTCAGAATTTGGTATTCGATGAAATGGTGCATGTTATGAACCTTCAGTCAGATGCTTGTATTGTGAGGGATAAGGTTGCTATTGTGGCTGGATTTCTATGCTTTGAATGGCCCTACGGCATGCTTTGCTGAAATTGTTTTTTGTCATGTTTAACCAATTTCTGTATGAATACCATATTTGTGTGGTGTAGAATATTTATAGAAACAAATGGCTATAAGAATTTTATAGTGTGTTTATGGTAGCGTATTGGGGTCTGGTGGGCAAGTACACCCGCTAAAAATCCAGGTACCGGCTTTCAATTCATGTCCTGTGCAACTTGTTTGGTGCTGCAATACTGTTTGCTTCTTTCTTAATTATAATTACCTTTTGTTAAAATAGCAAGAAAGACCAAAGATGTTTAAATGTGCATCATTGCGGTTTTCATCATTCATATGCTTCGAGTCTTCAATGAATATTTGAGTATGTGAAACGAAGTCATGTTATTCTGATGTGTTTGAGTTCTGTTTTTAGCTGAATGCCGAAATCTCCATATTGTTTTATAGATTTGGTTAATGTTTATGTCATTGTTTACCAAAAATAACAATTTTATTTCATTTCTTTGTTGCTGTTTATAAAATAAGTCTAACTCATTGATGATACTTTAGGCTAGCGCAACTTTTATTTACGAGCCCTACTGATGGCATGTACTGTCTCACATTAATTCATGTTTCAGTGGTGAAGATGGTCGGAGCAAAGCAGAACAGCTCTTACATATTCTTAGACAGGTTGACATATATGTGTTTTCTCCTGTGGAGCACCAAAGAAGAAGAGGCTGTGTTGCTGTATATGAGATGCTGCTAAAATTTCGCATGCTTTGTTCTGGTGGTTACTGTGGACTTGGTTGTCATTCAAATTGCCCTCATGACAAGCAAATTGATAGATCGATGCAAAGAAACATCTCAAATTTACCATGTAATAAGTTTTTTGTTTTTTAGTTTCATTTGCAAGTGCATCTGTTTCGATATTGATGTGATATACCTGGGTTTTATTTCCAGCTGCATTTGTATTGCCGAGCAGGGATTCTTTGAGCTTGGGAGAAAGGATCATTGCTTATGTTCCACGCTGTGCTGATACTAATTCTGACATCAGGAAGGTTGCAATTCAGGTCAGTTCATCTTTACATGCTAAAATATCACAATCAAGAAATTGCTTGTGATATTTTACTTTGAGCCATTCGTGTCGTCATCTTTGCAGTCAGTCGATCTTATATGTAGTTTCAAATATGCAGATTATAGCTCTATTTTTCAACATATCCTTATCACTTCCAAAGTCGGTTGCGTCCAGTAATGATGTTGACTTAGAAGTATCATATAGTGCCCTGTCGTCTCTTGAAGATGTGATATCCATACTGCGAAGGGTGAGCCTAGTTACTGCCTTTTATTGTTATTAATTTAACTTAATCTGGCTGGTGACTTAATCTTAGCAATTTTTTGCAGGATGCATCCATTGATCAGTCGGAGGTTTTCAATAGGGTCATCTCATCTGTCTGTATTTTACTATCAAAGGATGAGGTTTTTTTTCTTTCTTTTCTCTTCTTTCGTGTCACTTTAATCATTCACCATTCTTTTTCACTTTCTATATTGAAATCTTTTTTTGAACAGCTTGTTATATCTTTATACTCAAGCAAAGCTGCACTCTGCGATAAGGTCAAACAGTCAGCTGATGGCACCATTCAAGCTGTTATTGAGTTCATTACTAAAAGAGGCAATGAACTGAATGAAGCTGACATATCAAGGTGCGTGCATGCACTCAATAATTCTTTGGTGCTGATTTATGGAGTTCTTTGGGTAGATTTAGTTCATGCTATTGCCTGCAGGACAACACAATCTTTGCTTTCTGCTTCAATGTCGGTGAACGACAAACATTCTCGCCAAGAAATTCTCAATGCTGTATCCCTTCTTGATTATTGAAATTTCTGTAAGGATTCAATTTTATATTGTCGGATAAATTGGAAATTTCTTATTTCACTTGACTCTACAAGATATCATGTTTGGCGGAGAACACCAATTCAAATATTGTTTTTCATGAGGTTTTGACTGCTGCTGGCCGAGATGTAGTCCGAAAGGACATATCCAGGATGCGCGGCGGCTGGCCAATTCAAGATGCATTTTATGTGAGCAATTTAACTTTAGAGGTCACAGTATTTTATATTTGAAGCTATAATTTATTTTATGGTTGATAGCAGGCTTCTTGCATCTTAAATAGGGTCTAGGAAAGTATGCTTGAATATCTGAGCATATATGCTATGATTGTTTTCACCACTTGCAGAAATGGTGAATCTTGATACTTAACGGATGGTGGCTGTTGAGGTTGGAGGGTCATAAATGAACTATATATATTAGAGGATTCTGTCTCACATAAGGAGCTAACCGGATCTAAAACCTGAACATGGGCATGGCACGATTAATATACGATTGTCATGAGATGGCAATGACAACACAAATGGTGAACAGGTCATATTTAATCTTTAAATGAATAGACAATTAGACAAAATTAGGCACGATTATACAACACATAATTTATACAAATACCAAAGACTTAAATATATGCTACCAAATTATAGATGCATATCATACACATTCATAACCAATTAATTAAATATTGCTATATGAATAATACTGTCTTTTGTTAAGATTAAGATAAAATAGAGGGTCTAGATCATATAAAATGGACCTATTCTGTTGGGGGATAAGGCCATTAAAACTCCTCGAAATAGGCATTAGATGGATAAGGTTAATTCTAATGTTTAATTAATGGAATTAATTTACATTTACGATTTAAAAAATCAAGAAAATTACTCAATTAAGGCATCAACCACATGTTCTAGCTATATACTGTTGACATGTTTTCATGTAGGCATTGTAAATATGGTGAAATGTCTGAGCAAATATACTGTTTATTTTACCTGGTAAATTGATGGATATAACCTGGTTAATATATCCATTATCAGATTGTGCAACATTCTACTTTCAAAGAAAAGTTTCTGTAATTGTATTTCTGGTTGTGATATTTCAAATGCCTCTTAAATAATTACCATAATCCTACTTCATCTTCGATGCTCGATGCTCGATGCTTGATACCTCCAGAATGCAGCGTGTGGCTGTGGAGATTCTTCTACCAACCCAATGCTAAAGCTATAACGCAGTAGAATCTTAGCCATTTTTCTCCCCTCCAACCATTCTGTTTCCCTTACAAATTATCTTTTTCCTCATTTTATCCCTCCTTTTTTTTTTTTTTTCTTATTTTTTATTTTTTTGGGAGTGGTACCTCTCTAGCCCATTATTTTAGTTTTTATTCTAAACCTCCTCTCAATAAAAAAGGATGGAGAGGAAACCTATACTTTATTTTGTTAGAGGAAATGGCGTTGATTGTCCATCAATCTTCTAAATGTTGTTGCACACTATCAATTGTTATTTCTGCATGTGAGGCTTCAATGCGTGTGCAATGGCTCCCGTATCCATTGATTTTTATCATCTTTGGTTTGTTATATATAACCTGTATAATTTTAATGTTGCATGTGAATTAAACTAAGAGTATAAGGGAATTCCATAACATTTTTTAGATAGATAAGCTGCTTTTTACTGAATCTTATGTGTATGTCTCTCTATGTTTTTCACTGAATTAAATGTTGATTGTTTCTTTTTTCAATTTCCTATTTTCTTAACTCCTTGACTTACAGGTTTTCTCCCAGCATCTGAATCTCTCGAAGTTGTTTCTAGACTATGTAGTGTCTGTGCTTGACCGGCTGCCAGTAGCTAAAGGTGATACAGATAAAGTAGAGAGTACTAGCCATTTCACAGAGCTGACAAGTGAAGAAGATATTTTGCAAGCAGCTGTACTTGCTCTTACTGCATTTTTCAGGTTTGGGACCTTATCATGTGTTTATGCAAACTATTTCAGAATGATTTTCCTTTCTCTTTCCCTGTTGTGTTGGCCTCTTTCTAAATATTGCTGCATTAAATCCTGATATTAGAGGAGGTGGGAAGACTGGAAAGAAAGCAGTTGAGCAAAGTTATTCTGTTGTTCTCTCTGCACTGATACTCCAACTAGGAAGCTGCCATGGTTTGAGTGGATTGGATCATCAGGACAATTCACGGTGTGCTGACAAATTTAATAATCCCAATTTTACTTGTGTTATTAGATGTATATGCTTGTGTTCCCTTAGCATTTTTATTTTCTTTCCTTCACAGGATTATTTTAACTGCATTTCAATCATTCTGTGATTGTGTTGGTGATTTTGAGATGGGGAAGGTACTTTTCACAATATTTGCAATTGAAAGAATTACAAGTTTGTTGTCAATTGATAATCATACAAGTCAAGAGTTCTTTTAAAATATTAGGGAGCGTAATCAAGTTTTCTTTTGGAATTAGAAAGTTTATGTTGAGCATTTTATCATTCTGTGCTATTTTATAAAAGGGACAATCACAAATAAATGTTTGACATGCAGATTTTGGCAAGGGATGGGGATCACAATGAGAATGATAAATGGATCTTCCTAATTCATGAGGTTGCATCCTGTACTTCCATGAAAAGACCAAAAGAGGTATGTTGATTGTATCATTCTGTTATTCTCTATCTGTACTGATATATATTGAAACCCTAACGAAAATGCAGAACAAAATACATAGTTGGTTATCTAAAACTAGTTTCCCTCAGATTCTGTTTTTGTGGAATTTCACACAACTCTCATGTTGATAGCTTTCCTTCAGTTATTCTAAATGGTTTCCATAAAAAGGTACTTGGCTGAGGAAGAACTCCTTGTCTTATGACTTCTTTATAGGAATATCTCTATTAGTATTAGAACAAAACATAGCAAATCAAGGACATACTTCAATTACTATTTTGATTTATTTATTATTATTATTTTTTTGACAAGAACATACTTCTGTTACTATTAGAACAAGAAGCAGAAAATAAAGCATGTCTCTGTCTGACAATGCTCATTATTACACACTTATTTCACGCGTGATTTGTTCTTGAAAGGTGTACTTTTGGCCTTCATTATTATTGTAGAAGTGGGGAATTTCTACTGAGATTCTTGTATATGCATAGTTTACATGCCTCTATACATATACAAATTCTATCCACTAAATTAGATGACTATCCCAAGAATTCCTCCAACCAAATCCCTTCAATCAAGAGATATTAACAACCAATTTACAATCTGTCTAATCCTTCTACTTTCTAAAAATGGTTGGCTTGTGATTTCCCACAAATCTGTCACTTTCTGAAAATGTTTTGCATGTGATTTCCCACACTCCCTACAAGCTGGTGAGCAGGAGTTTTCCATACCTAACTTGAGGACGATTTCAAATGTTGTGGTGTTCAATATTTTGGTCAGCATGTTGGCTAGTTGTCCATGTGTGGGCACATATGGAGTACATATTAATCTTCTGTCTAATTTTTCCTTGATAAATGTCTTACCACCTTAATATGCTTCGTTCAATTATGCTGGACAGGGTTATGAGCTATGCTAATAGCTGATTTATTGTCATAGTAGAGTTTCATTGGTCCATCTTATTTAATCTTTAAGTTTTCTAAGGTAATCTTAAGCCAAAGTAGTTTGTATATGTCTTGCGCCATTGCACGAAATTTGGCCTCAGCATGAAAGCGTGCTATTACATTCTTTTTCTTTGTTCTCCATGTTACAAGGTTTTATCTCCCTTTTCTCTTGAATAGAGTCCCTCTTCTTGGTGTTTCCTTGAGATATTGTAGAATTTGGTAGGCCGCCTGCAACGGAGCCTCTCTTGGACTATGTGTAAACTGACTAATCAAGCTTCTGCATAAGCTATATCTGGTATGTGACAAATAAATCAATCTTTTTACCAGATGCTGATACATCTCCCCCTCCACTACAGCATATTCCCTTGCATTCCCCATTTTGAGACTCAGATCGATAGGTGTACTCATAGGTTTGCATCCAGTGTTACCTGTTTCCTTGAGCAAGTCTGTAACATACTTCTGTTGTGATATAAAAATTTTCTTGGAGTGTACAACTTAAATTCCCAAAAAATATTTTAATCTTCCCAAAGTCATGACTTGAGACTCATTAGCCAAGCAGTGACTCAAGATTTGTTGCTCCATTTTATCAGCTCCAGTTAATATAATGTCATCCACTTAACAAACAATGTTGTTACTCCTCCAGAAGAAGAATGTGTGATGAACAAAGTTTGGTCACCCTAACTTTCTTTATTTGTTATGGCGACCATGACTTTAGCAAACCTTCCAAACCAAAGTTCTAGGACATTGTTTCAAGCCATATAAAGCCTTATTCAACTTACACAATATTTGCAGTTACGCTGTTTCTATAACCTTGACGAATCTCCATGTAAATCTCCTTTTCAAGATCTACACGGAAGAATGCATTTTTCACATTAAGTTGTGCAGCTCCCAACCAAAATTAGCAGCTAAAGATAACACCACTCTAATCTTGTTATCTTAGCAACTGGAGCAAATGTTTCTAGGTTGTTAATCTGATAGGTCTTTGCATAGCATTTGGCCTCCAACCTTGTCTCGTATCTCTCAATAGACTCACATGCCTTGTACTTCATAATCTACATCTACTTGCACCTTGTAGGCTTTTTTTCTCACCGGTAATTTTACCATATCCCAAGTTTTATTCTTTTCGAAAGCCTCTATCTCCACATCCATGCCATGTTTCCATTTTTCATTAAGGCCTCAGAAAAGGTAGTAAGCATGGTAGTTTAGCACATTTTCAGATTCTTTTTCTAAGGACAATTAAAAAGTTTTGGTTATTATCTGTAATTTTAGCTTCAGTATCACTTTATAAAGCTAGAAAGTTAGAAATTGTTACCTCATTTGAAGGACCTGAGTCAGACTCTTGCATGTGTGCAGATTCTTGATTGGCCTTTTTCTATCTTGAGTACATTTTTCCTAAATCTTACATCTCCAAGAGTAGGTTCAGGGTTTAGGCATATTTGGTTCAAGTTTAAGTTCACTAGAAATTGGAGGCACATCTGGTTCAGATTTAGGTTCACCAGAAATTGGAACATTCGACTAAGGCTCAGTCTCGATTGGTGGTTGGGGCATTTGATTTCATTGAGACGTTGAAAGATTAGCCAACTCAAGAAAATCTTCCTTCCTATCTTCTCCATAAGGTTTGGTGAAATAAGTCTCCTGTTCATTCAATGTTACATCTGGTGTTAACATAAAACTTCTTGGACGGGATATGGTGTCACTTATACCCTTTTTGAATTGAAGAATACCCAACAAAAACACATTTTAGAGCTCTAGGATGTAGTTTCCCCTTGTCTTGACTATGAAAATGAACAAAGGACACATCCATATATGTGAGATGCAAGGTTGTTTGTAGTGGAAAGATACAGGTAGAATGAAGCAAACACTTATGTTAGACTTTTGAATCTTGGAACTGTAGAGGGTAGTTTATTGATGAGTGAGTGGCTATGGGACCTGCTTGTCCCTATAGATTTTTTTGGAACATTTTTATGATATAAAAGAGCTTAAGTTTGGTCAAGGCGGTGCCTATTTTTCTTTTCAGCAACATCATTTTGTTGTGGTGTTTCAACACAGGAATACTCATGAATTATTCGTTCGTTTTGATTGTAAAGCTTATGACTTTGATTGAAAGAATCCTTCGCATTGTTTGACGAAAGCCTTATGATACAATAAATTTCACCCTGGAGACAATTTTGAAACAAATACAAACTGATGGATGTTTTGTTTTTAAGCAAAAACACCCAAGTTACTCGAGTACTGTCATTAATAAAAGTCACAAACATTTGTGTTCCTGACACATTATAAACTGCTGACACATTATAAACTGCAGGACCTGAAGCATCAGTGTGAACAAGGTAGAGAGGAAAACATTTCTTTCAATAGGTATTGTAAAAGTATGTGTTTGTGTTTGTGTTTGGTAATTTCACACACCTCATAGTGAAGCCTGTCAACATCAAACTTTGAAAATAATTAGGGAAATATAACTTAAATAATCCTTGATGATGGATGCCCTAATTGATAGTAATAAAGAAAAGCCTTCGCTCTATTGGATAACATAGACTCTGACATGAATGAGTGAGGGGATCTACTTTTGAACATCTTTGACTTGTTTGATTCCTCAAGACAGTGAAGATCATCCCATTCTCGATCACGTGCAATTGTCTCCTCGAATCCTTGTCCTGAAGTACACAATAACTGTTATGAAAAATCACACTATAGAGTAAGTCTGTGAGTTTTTGAATAGAGATGACGTTGGTGCATAGTTTAGGAGCATGGAGGACATTTTTCAATGTTATGGAAAGATTTATTTGGACATTTCCTATACTCGCTACAATCACTAAGGGTCCATTAGCTGTGGTTATTTTCTTACAACTTGGACATGGTGAATATGTGGAAAAGTGTTTGGATGAGCAGGTCATGTGATCGGTGGCTCCTAGATCCAGGATCCAAGATTGGCTAAAAGATGTTTCTTAGACATTTAATGCAAATGAAAATGAAGACTGACCTAAATACGGCAACACACAAAGTACCTGGACATTTCTCTTGATTTCTGAGAAAGGATCTCACCTTCTCCACCTCCTATGCATTAAGTCTACTACTTGCTTTGTTTCTTCATGTGGTATGTTGGTGGCAACATGAGCTTGTCCATTACCTCTGAAAGGGTTACTTTTTTTGTCCCTCACCCACAGCTAGGAGGTTTTTCATGCAATGTTCAACATGTCCCATAAATATGACGTGTCTTGTTGCAGTGGGTCCATCACAATCCATCACAACCTTGAGCCTTCAATTTGTTGTTTTTGTGATCTTGCATGGCAACTTTCCTTTCCATGATTGTTGACCCAGCTTTTATTTTTTCAGATATCATAGTAGGGTTGTCTACTTTTTAGGGTTTAAGCTTCAGACTGCTACTTTCCTTACTACGAACAATAGCCACCACTTTATAAAAACTTTGAACTTCCTGCTTCTCGAGGATTTGAATTTGCACTTGATCAAACCCGGGGGTTAAGCCAACAAAAAAGAAAAAAAGAAAAAAAAAAAAAAAAATCATAGACTCTGTCTCGTTCAATATTCTCATTGGCTAAGGTGTGGTGCAAAATCGGTAAAGCGTCCCTGTATCCTTCAGGTGAGGCGCACGCCTCTAGCGCTTTTTTGCACCTTTGTCCAACGTTTAAGGTGCAAGGAAAGCTTGCCTTAAAGAATTTGTTGGATTTCTAGATCCTGGTCCCAAACTGTGATTTTCGTTCAATTTTGTTAAAATCAAATCCATCCATATTTAAAATGTTCTCTGCAATATTAAATTTTATTAAGAACTTATCCAATATGATTTAATAACTTAAATTATTATGCTATATTGTTAAAATGTTGTCTGCATTTTTAAACACTATTAAAAACCTAACCCCCAATGTTTACTAAATAGTTATCCAAACTCAGACCATATATTCATTAAATTAGGTTAGGATTCTAATGTTAAAATATAGACTTATATAATAGTTTACATGCCTCTATATACACACAAACTCTACCGGCTAAATTAGAGAACTATCCTACGAATCCCTCCGATCAAATCCCTTCGATCAAGGAATTTTAACAACCAATTTATAATATGTCTAATTTGTCTGCGTTTTAGAAATATTTTGCATGTGATTTTCCACAAATCTGTGTACTTTCTAAAAGATGTTTTGCTTGTGATTTTCCACAATTATGATTGGATTGAGCCCAAAGTTGATGCCTTTTGTTGTTGAAGTAACATGCAGCCTTCATAGACCTGGATTTCTGAGCTTTTAGAAAGTAATATACTTTGATTTGCATTATATTGGCTTTTGCTGGGTTGCAAACTTAATGTGTCTACACAGGTTCCACATATATGTATGATCTTAAGCAAAGCGTTGTATAGGCATCTAAGGTATCAAAGAGAGGCTGCCGCTGCTGCATTGTCAGAGTTTGTTCGTCACAGGTATGTGTGTTTTTTTCATTTATGTGTACTTTATTTCTTGGACCTCATGGATCATGTGGCTAATGTTAGCGTGTGCTTATCTTAGTTTAGGGATCTAATGTTAATTCTAGTTTGATTTCGTATTAGCTTGGTCATTATCCTTTTGGTATTAGTTATTGTGCTATTTTATTAGTGCTTATGTAAAAGGTTTTATGTTGTCATTTTACTACATGCATGGTGCTCTTTCTTAGCTTAGGGGCAATTACATATTTTTGCTACAACAACTTAATGCTTAATCTCATAAACTCCCACAAACTAGGTGACTCATCTCCAGCCCTTGTCCAGTTTTCTCTTTGGATTTTCTTGAATCGTCTAATGATCTTCCTTTTGGATTTCCATAAAGATGTTTGGTCACCTTGCAGTCGTCGTCCTATTTATAATTTCCGTAGTTATCATCGTTTATCTCCTTAGGAAGCTAACCTATCTTCTGTCACTATTCCTAGGTCTCCATAGGAAGCTCTTTCTTATACATCTTGGTGTTTATGATTGATAAGACCTAAATGTTTGGTCTTGATTACAGTGATACTTTCTCCCCTATGGCGAAAATTGCCTTCGTTCATGTTTTTTTGTATAACGGCCATGTAACACTAGCCATTGTACCAATTAGACACCAAGAATGTCTTTTTTCATGGAGACTTAGAAGAAGTGTATACAGGGCAACCACTGGGTTTTGTTGTTTAAGGAGAGTCTCATGGGTATGTATGTCGTCTTCACAAGGCTTTATATGGCCTGAAATAGTCTCGTTGAGCATGGTTTGGGAGGTGTAGTACAGTTATTCAACAATTTAGCATGAATCAGAGTGAAACAGATCACTTTGTGTTTTAGATATACTCTTGTAACATATTTATTTATTTGGTTGTCAATGTTATGCTGTAGTTATTACAAGTGATGATCATGATCTAATTGTAGGTTTGAAACAACTCCTAGTCTATCATTTTGAAACGAAAGATCTAGGTTAGTTATGGTTTCTCCTTGAAATTAAGAGATCTTAGTTAAAGGTGGGAGTTGCTATATTGCAAAGAAAATGTACTTAAGACATTTGGGAATAAACTGATATGCTGGATTGCAAGCCAATTGATACTCTAATGGATCAAATTGTCAAGGTTTTACCTAATCAAAGATAGTTCGTTCTCATATCAAAGAAAGTATCGATGGTGTTGAGGTTCGGGCAATTTGAGAAATGACAAGAAGAGAAAGCACACATACAAGAAGGCATATGAATTTTACGTGATTTGGTCTTGAAGACCTACGTCCACGGCCGCACTAATATCAATTTATTTCACTCACAACAAATTAGGGTTTTACAATTACACGGGTATTTATTGGGAAAAGATAACATGATATCTATAGGATATTTATGGGTAAAAATAACTAGGATATTTATGGGGAAAAATAAACTCTAATTAAAATGCTCATACAAGCATTAGATCTGAAAGGATAAACACTAGTCAAAATTCTTATATAGGCTTTTGACATGAAAAGATACTAATCAAGACTCTGCATACCCAACAATCTTTTACTTGGAGGCTTATTACATCAATTGCATTCTACACACATGTAAACTCTAAATCTGTAATGATCAACTTCTACTAGTGCGATGTAGTCTCATCTATCAACTTTAAAGGACAGTTCAAGCTTTGCAATTTTTTAATTTTTCTGTAGTAACCACCTTGGTCAACATATCTGTAGGATTATTTAAACTAGTGATCTTCATCAAGGACAAGACACCACCACGAATCAATTCTCCGATAAAATGATATCTCAGCTTGATATGTCTTGTCCTAGTATGAAACACGGGCTTTTTCGCAAGATGAATAGCACTTTGGCTGTCGCTATAATGGACATTGTCAACCTGTTTCTTGTCTAACGCCTCAAGAAAGTTCGTCAACCAAATCATTTCCTTTCCGGCCTCTGAGACGGCCATGTACTCTTGTGTCTGTGGTTGAAAGAGCAATGCTCTTTTCAAGTCAAGACATCCAACTCACCGCTGTGCCACCCACTGTGAAATTATACCATGTAGTGCTTTTTTTGTATCTAAACAGCCACCCAAGTCTGCATCAGAAAATCCTTCCAAAAGAACATTTTGTCTTTTGTAACACATCACAACTTTGGAAGTACCTTTTAAGTAGCGTCACTTAACTGTTTTACAATATTCTCTTCCTGAATTCGACATCAATATGCTAACAACTCCCACTGCATGAGCAAATATCTGACTGCGTGCATACCATTGCATACATAACATTACCAATTGCCGATGTATGTGGAACCTTGGTAGTTTCCCAAAGGTGTGCTTAGCATCATGGAGACTGAATTTTTCCAACACCATTTTAATATATTTTTTTTTGGGATAATTTAACTGTATTTTCAGATCTATCTCTGTTGATGCTCATACTAAGGATTTGTTTTGAAACACCCAAGTTCTTCATCCCAAACACTTCTGACATCTTTTTTTTTTTTTTTTTTTTTTTTTTTTTTGTTGATTTCGATCATGTTACCGCTTGCACTTAATATGCCATCAATGTATAATAGTAATATGATGTAGGATGAACTAAATTTCTTTAAGTAGCAACAATGATCCAATGCACATCTCTTGTACTTGTTCCTCATAAACATGTCAAATTTCAAGCTTCACTGATTTGGTGTTTGTTTCAAGCCATATAAGTTTTTCTTTAATTTGAAGACGAAGTTTCTTTTCTCAGATACCTGAAAACTTTTTGTTTGTGCCATGTAGATGTCTTCTCAAGGTCATTATGCAAGAAAAAGTTTTAACATCTAACTGCTCTAGATGTAAGTCTTCTGCAGCCACAATATTTAGCACAAGTTTGATAGTAGTCATTTTGACCAAGGGAGAGAAAATCTCATTGTAGTCAATGCCTCTTTTCTGCTGAAACTCCACTACTAGTCTTGCGTTATATCTTTTGCTGCCATCAGGCTTTTTATTTGATCATGTACACCCACCCGTTCTGCAAAACTTTATTTTCTGTTGGTAAGTCAGTCAATGGCCAAGTGTTATTCTTTTCAATAGAATTCATCTTTTCTTTCATGGCTAATTCTCATTGAATTGAATCATCCATTTGCGTTGTCTCGGAATAACATTGAGAGTTATCATTTTCAGTCTAAAGCAAATAGTTGGGTGAAAGAGAATATCTTTGTGGGGGTTGCAAAACACTGCTAAATTTTTTGACTTATGTTCTGGATCAATTGAAATCACATCTTTTGCATTTTTGCTCTCTGAACTCCCACTATTTCCTGCAAAATCGGCTTCTTCAATATCTTTTAATGTAACATTTTTTTTCATTTTGTTTCCCTAAAGCTTTGGATTCTGTTGCAAGCCGATCTTTCTACATTACATTCTCATTGAAAATGACATCTCTGCTTTTGATGATTTTTCTGCTAAACTTATCCGAAAGTGGTAACCCATGTCATTTGACTCATAACCAAGGAAAACACACTTCCTTACCTTTAATTAAGCTTGTTTCCGTCAGAATCTTTGATAAGAACATAGGAAACTCATCCAAATACCTTCAAGTGTGAAAGAGACATTTTTTTGCCGTGTCACTCCTCAAAAATCTTGAATCTCAAAGGAACTGAGAGTCCTTGATTAATGAGATAAGCTGTTGCACTTTCTAAATCTGCTTGGAACATCTTCGGCAAACCTGCATGAAGTTGAATAGTCTTTGCCGTCTCATTCAAGCTTCTATTAATTCTTTCAGCAACACCGTTCTGCTGTGGTGTCTTAGGAATAGTTTTCAGCATCAATTTTCCATTTTTAGCACAGTAAGCTATAAATTCAACACTACTGTATTCACCACCATTATCAGACTTCAAACACTTGATTTTCAACACTGTTCATTATTAACAGCAGCTTTCCACTTCTTGAATGTAGCAAAATCATTAGACTTATGTTTCAGGAAGTAAACCCATACTTTCCTAGTGGAATCATCGATTAAGCTAATATAGTAGCGTGATCCTTCTATCAAGGCAACTGATGTTGCTTATATACATCTGTATGAACTAGCTCCATCTTTTTAATCTTGGTTATCCTCCTTGATTTTGCAAAAGTAACATCTTATTTGCTTCCCAAGCACACACGGTTCACAGAAAGCTACTTCCACTTTTCAAATCTGGAATTTTCCCTTTTGAAACTAGCATTTTCAAATTTTTTTACTCATGTGACCAAGTCTTTAGTGCCACAGAATTGAAGGATCACCTTCATTGGTAACTATATTAGCTTCATCTGACGGTAATTCAACCATGTATAATGTCCTCTTTTTCCAACCATGAGCAACGACCAGATTGCCTTTGATTAGTTTTCATCTGTCATTTCCAAACATGACACGATATCCCTCATCATTCTAACTGTGCCACAGAGATTAACATCCTTTTGAGACTAGGAATATATCCCATATCTTTCAGCGTCCAAATAGTACCCAAGGAGGTTTTCAGATTTATGTCTCCCATACTTGGAATCTCCAATCTCTCATTATCAACAAGGCGTACTTTACCAAACTTTTCACTTATGAAATTCAGCATTATATCTTAGAAGGAGAAGCATGGAACGAAGCATCGGAATCCATGATCCAAGATTCGATCGGATATTCAACGTAACAAACCAATGCGTAGTCTACCTCTTCTGTTGCTGCATCAACGGACTTATCTTGCTTTTTTCTGGGAATTGAGGGAGCCCTACACTGATTTCTAAAGTAGTCGGTATTCTCGCTATTTTAGCATGTTATATCGTTATGATTTTGGACTGACCCATCATTTTTGAGTTCGATATATCATGCCGCTGATTATGCCATTTTTCAAGTTTTCACTCTACTCTCTGTATTCAGCAAGGAACTTGATAGCTCCTTTAATGTTCTAGTCTGAATACCCTCTCTAAGGATCAAATCTCGAATTTCTTCGAAGGTCAACTTAGTAGTTTCGAATGAAGTATTAATGGCTGTGACTGTCCCTGACCAACTCTTAGGCAACAACAAAGCTTGCATTTCATCATCGAATTTACTATCTATCGAGACCAATCTAGTCAAGATAGAGTTAAATTCATTCAAATGATCTGTGATAGATGCACCTTCCTTTATCATTGTATTGATTAATTGGCAGATCAGGAATACCTTGTTCGTTGCAGATGGCTTTTCGTACATATTCGGCGGTGTCTTGAGTAAACCGTGAGTAGGCGTCTCCTTGATAGCATTGTGTGCGACGTTTTTAGCCAACATCAATCGGATCACACCAAGAGCTTGGCGATCTAATAATTTCGAGTCTTTTTTGGTCATCTGATCTGTCTTCTGCCCTGACAGAAGTTCATGTAATGTCTTCTGATATAGATAATCTTCGATCTGCATCATCCAAAAGCTGAACTCGTTGCCGTCGAATTTGTCGATCTTCATTTTCGGTTCAGCGGCCATCGCTCCAACTCGCCTCACAACCTGTGCCTCTTGTACCCTTTGTTGGGGATTCGGCAATCTGAGTAATGACAAAAAGAGAAAGCACACACACACACACACGAAAATACAGAAATTTTACATGGTTCGGTCTTGAAGACCTATGCCAACGGTCACACTAATATCAATTTATTTCACTCACAGTAATTAGGGTTTTGCAATTACAGGGCTTTTTATGGGGAAAATATAACATGATATCTATAGGATATATATAGGGAGAAGATAACTAGGATATTATCTGAAAAAATAAATCCTAATCAAAATTCCCATACATGTTTTGGACTTGAAAAGATAAACACGAGTCGAAATTCCCATATAGGGTTTGGACTTGAAAAGATTAAAACTAATAGATGGTTAGTTGGAAAATCAACTTGTGTGACCATGACGAGGTCGGGAATTTCATTTGCTGGAAATGTTGTCAGGTTGTTCTTTAATTCTTGTTGTGGTAGTCGTTGCGATGCTATGGTTAGGATTTTGAGATATATATTAAAGGATCCCATGGAAGAAGCTTGGTATACACATATAAAGGTCATTTAGATATTGTTGCATATACTGATGCAAATTGGGCAGGTTGCCTAATCGAAAGATGGTCCATATCAATAGAATGGGCTTATTGGAGGTAATTTGATTTTCTTGGAGAGTAAGAAGTAGAATGTTCCTAGTAGGTCCGGTGTGGAAGCCAAGTATTGAGCTATGGCTGTCATCACATGTGAGCTTATATTGCTGAAATGACTTCTCCAGGAATTACATTTTTGTGAACTGCGCTCTGAGTCCCATTTATTATTACCAAGCAGTCTTGCACATTGCCTCTAATATAGTGTATCATGAGTCGATGAAGCATATTGAGTGTGATTGTTATTTTATTCGTGAGAAGGTTTTGTCTTGAGAACTTATTGCTCCGTTTGTTGGTTTTAATGAGTAGTTAGCGGATATTTTCACAAAGTCCTTTCGAGGACCGAGGATAGTGTACATATTTGGCTAGCTTGATGCATATAATCTACATGCTCCAGCTTGAGGGGGAGCGTTGAGATATTATGAAAATTATATATATATCGTAAGAGAAATGATACAGATTTGATTTAGTTGATTTTGTTCTTATTTATTTCGGAATTGAGTTTTTATAGGTAGTGACAGCCTAATTACGGGAGATTTGCTTTTCACCCTTATTTTTGCTTCTTATATCTATATATTCGTGTATTTTTTGTACAATTATCAATCACTCAGAAGTATATATTTTTGTTGTGGGAATGTGTAATGTTACACATCTGGTTTCAAGAGTAATGTTACACTTTGTACTAGTATGTTGGTGTCGGTGAACATTGCTAACTTTTATTTGGTTCGGGGAAAAATGTAATTGAAACCAAAATTTGGATTTTATTTGTGTTCGTTTGTAGTAATCCTAAATGATTAGAGTACATTTGTTCTTAGATTCAGATCTAACACAGCGGAATCTAATATTGTACATAAACAAAACATGCAAGTTATACAAAGGAATACTTTGAAGAGATACCATAACAATATACTACACTAATGAGTACTTCTTTAAGTCATTTACATACCAATCCTTTACTAGATAATGGATGCTACTAACAATTACTCAACTCTTTATGAGTCTCGTATTTTATGTATTGTTACTATTAGGTTTAAGCATATTTTCTATTATTATTACATGGAGCTAGCAGCTTTTCCTCACTCCTTAGCTAATACATTGATAAACAATGCGGCTCTACAATAAGCAATTACCACATACCCTTTGGAAGGCTGCTCAAGGAAAGATTTCCCCAATGCCTTAGCTTTACTCTCAGAGCATAGACAAGATAAAGCTTAAAACTTCATTTATATAATGAAATACTTACAGTAGACTTGAGCAAACCTTACAAGTCACTGATGTTTCCTTTGATGCCCATCTTCTCCTTAAATATGGGCTCTTCTTTCTTTTGTAGGCAACCCTAGTGTTTTCGTCAGCATACTAATGATTAAATGCTAATGTTTCATATGTGAGTTGCTGTCGTCACTATTATTTCACTAGTAACAGCAAAAGTATGTATAGCTAGAGATGGGTAATAGAAAGAAAACTCCTTTTACAACATACCCATCAGTACATAGAGGAGTATGCTGCTCTGGGAAAGATTTCCCTCGTGTTCTAACTCTACTTGTAGATTGAAATGAAAATAAAAATTTAAACTTCATTTTTTATGGGGAAATAGTTATAGTAGACTAGGGCAACCTTACAAGCCATTGATTTTTCCTTCCAAGCCCCTTCTAATTGCCTATAGACTCATATTTCTTTTATAGACTGTGGGAGGATTCTGGTATGAGTGCGCTGATCTCAGCTCTTATATCCACACATAATGTTTGAAACACTATTATTTCACATGTGAGTTGCTGTCATCGCATGCTTCAATAGTGAAGATTCTCTGCCTTTTACTTTCATTAGTTGTTATCTTTCAACATCAGGTTTATTCTGGCAAAATTTGTTTCCAGTCGCTATCAGTTTTTTCACATATAGGTTGTCTTCATGTGCTCTATAATCTGATGCTTTTAGTCACATGCTCATGGCATCATCTTTCTCTTTTTGACAGCTAGCACGGTTTTATCTCGTGGTTTAGCAGTTTGCGGAATGACTCTCTTTGTGACACGTAGTGCCCTTATTTGATTTTAGCAATTTTTGCTTTAGTCTTTCGGCCGCATGGTTGACATCTTTTGCTTGGAGATGATTATTAAACTTAGTTGTAGTAGATACAGTCTGGTGTTATTGTCTTTTGCCAGTTCTTCTAGCTTTTTTACTATTGCTACAGGCTTGTGACTTTTTTGCCATAGAATTGTCTCATATCATAAAGCTTGGAATTATGGGTGATTATTAAAAAGGATTAGGTGAGTCCAATAAAATTAAAATGCGCAAGAATGAAGGTCACTAGGGGTCATGTTATCATTTGGATCAAATTGATAGTCTAAACCATTAGGTTTCTCAGGGTCGTCCTCTGACAAATTTTCATTGAGAGAGTTGGGCTACTGTGAGGATGACTCTAAAACCTTAACTACTTGGTTAACCAACATATCTTGCAAACTTGATGGAGCAGAATTTTCTCAATGATCACTAAAGGCCTTGAATCATGGGAGAAAAGAAAAGGACATGTGGGAAGGGATGAGACACAGTTAATGATTGGAAACCCGATCCTTTTCTCCCAATCCTTTTCTTCCTGTGATGTCCTTCCTTAAGGTAGGATGACTTAGGAAATTGCCTTTTGAGTTCTAATGTAGAAGTGATGCGTTTTAGCCAGAGTCTCTTGTTCAAGAGCCTGCAAGATCTTATTTTTCCTTGGAGAATCAAGCACACCATGCTTTGGAGCAGTCTTCACAAGTGAGCTTGAGGAAATCATTTAAGTTGTCATCTTCTTCAGATGAACAATAATATGATCTCGAGACACATCTGTCATTTGATTCATCAGTGATGCTTTGCTTTGACTTTGAACATGAGCAACATCAACTTGTGAGGCATGTTGCAAGTGTGCAGGATTCATGGCACTATCTTATGCCTTAGGCGTCGGGCGTAGCTGCTAAAACTTGGTCCTTGAATTTGCACAATAGAGGGCAGTTCAACATGGTTTTTGTCTCAAATTATTGGGCTTCAGGAGCCGAAGGGTCAGTTGACTTTACCGCGTCCAATACAACCATAATAGAAACTAAACCCAGTAGTTTCTCACGCGCAAATGCAACCATATTTGTTATCTTTGGAACCAATCTAAAACTCTTGGGAACATCACTCTAATAAGGTTGATGTATATTCATGCACCTTGTTCATATTCCAAGATAAGATCAATAGTTGCAAAAAATTGATTGTCTGAGAACTCAATTGGTAGATGACATAACTATATCCGAATCATGATCAAATTATGCTTCTCGACAATTGGTTGGAAATTTTCTTTTAGGACATCCATTATAGGACCATTTTGGTGATTCTTCGTGGCCCAGCCTATAACTATTTGTCAACTATCTCATAGTTTGATATTGGATAAAATAGAATCCATTCAACTAATTGTTGTGTAACCACAAGCGCACAGTTTGTGTGATATCGATCCCTCGGAGGCGAACTGCGGATTACCAATCAATTACAATGATAGGTTATCTAGGCAAATTAATGATGTAATGGTGAACAAACTAAAATAATGGAGCTAAAACTACAAATCGCAGTAGTTATGAGTGAGGGAGCATGGCTGTGCAGTCGTCAATTCAGTCAAGGAAAAACCTGGATTTAAGAGTTAGTCACAAGGTGTAATGGATATAATACTGGGTTTCTATTAAGCTTAGGCAAGTTGTTTGAAGGGCACTTATCCTTGAATACTTGTCATCCTTTTTCAAGAGAGGACTAAGTTGTTTTTGAGCAGGTCGCCCCTTACTTTCGTGGTGATTAACGCTCATGGAATCCCTCAAGTTTGAATGATAGTACACTATCCCCTTAAGAAACCTTGCTGAGAAGCTTCAGGTCTGGTCTTAAAAAGATCCAAGGCCTAGGTTAACCTTGCAGCTTACCTTCGGCCTCTATGGTCATGCAAATGAATGCTTTCACTTTCACAAGCTGCTAAAATACAAAGATAAGACCAAATTAAAACACTTTACCATTAATCAAAAAGTTTATACAAAACTCAAACAAAGTCATCCTCATCACCTGGGACTCATCCCAAACCCAGGATGAAGTTCTACACTCTCATCTCTAAGTTACAATAGAAGAAAAACATTAATATAGATAATGTTCATGTAATTGCAGGCTACAAAACAAAAGACTCACTTTTCTTCACTCAAAAGGGCAATGTTGCCTTGATATCCAGTTTTCCATTTTTTCTTCATCCTTACAGAGTCTTCAGAAGCCCTTTGTCCTCCAGCTGTGACCCACTTTTCTTTTGTTTTCTGTCTGTCCCTTAAACCTCATTTTCCTAATTATCTTTTATACTCATTGATAATTGGGGGGAGGAGGGTCCTAGTATCCACAGGGGTGCCAGTTGGGTTGAAGGGTTGTGCGTCTTAGAGTGCTGGCCACTTATTGAGTTGTCCTATTTTTTTTTTCTGAAACACCCCCTTTAACACAAAGTTGGGTCCACTTCTACTCTCCTGCCCGGAAATTACCAAGCAAGTGACTTGCACAAAAAAGAGAGAAGAATTTATTAGAAGAGCTAAGAAAATGCATGATTAACCAACAATTACTAACTAAACGCATGCTAATCATGCACTTTATGCCTATAATACAAGTCTGTGATTGTGAATTAGCCAAATTGACTTCAGATCCCAGCTAAAGGGCTCCTTGACTTGTTCCTGTAGTAATGTTCTTCCCAAGAACTTCCTGAAGAGAGCATTTGTGTCCGCTTATGGCCTTTATCGCGAAAATCAACATTAGCATAGATAGAATCTTGGATGGTGGCTTGAAGTCTTGACACTTCTTGATATTCCCTTTGTGATTTGGCCACGATCGTGGACTAGAGGAAGGGTTAGCATATCTCATGGCATTGGGAAGAGAGTCTATATTCCCACTCACTCACCCTGGCAAGTGGGATATGAAAGGAGTGGTTGGTGGAAAGTCAAAAGGTTAATAGTTAGGAAGCCTCAAAGGAGTGGAAGAGGTAGAAACTTATTTTTGCTCGTTATGGTGGTGTCAAAGGTCAAAATGGTGATGGAAGGAAATTAGCAACAATTAAGGGTGGAACACGTAGAAAACAATAGTCAAATAAAGGCACACACAACAATGATGATCGATTGAAGAAGAAATCCGAAAAATATTCTAGAGCTCTAATACCAAATGTTAAAATGAAGCAAAAATATGATATAGGAAAGTAAATTCTTAATTCTTCACTTCGTATAAATCTGCACTACACATTATTATATAGTTATTTATAAGAGAATAAAAATAAGGAATTAAATCATTCCTAATTGAAAACTAAATCATTGAATCCCTCTGTTTAAGGGAATTGATTCTATCTTTTCATCTAGGGGATTTCAAACCAGTTTTCCTAACTTATTTAAGCCTATTTTCCCACCTTAGTTACAACTCATTCACACCTCCACAATGCACTTTAGTTTTGTTGGTGGTTTATGATAATAAGATGCATGCCTTGTGTTAGAATCAAAGTTAACTAAGCAACAAATCAAAGTAGATATCTAGCAAAGAATCACAAACAAGGAGATATCTATTTTGTGTTAGATTCATAGTAGATGAAAGTCGATCAAAATGGATATCTATTTTGTGATGGATCAAAGTGGATGTCTATTTTATGATTCTAATTAACTAAGCAACACAGTGATGGACCCAACAACAATGATTGGAAAGAGGAAAAACTGGAATTCCAGTTAATACTTGAAGACTGCAGCAATTAGTTGGACAAATAGTCATTCTTGAATCTTGATTCTTGTTGTTTTCAGTAAGTGTTACTTGGCTGAGTCACCCATGCATGATTTATAACGCCTTAATCTATTTAGCAAGTGGTTGGAATGTAACCAAAAGGATGACGACCCAAAATTGTATTTCTCTTAGCTTGGAAGGTTGTAAAAGTTTTGATAAGCAAAAATGATAGAGTTGATCAGATAAAAGCTACAATTTCTAGTTTGTATGCCCCAAGAGGCAAAGAAGACATGATGCTCACTGAATATGTAATATGTGACATTAACATGAAGCCTTAAAAGAAAACCTGCAATGCACTATTATAATCCGAACACTTCCATTACCAGGAAAAGGTTCTCTTTTTTTCCCTTCCTCACATAAGCAGCCTCTTGGGTCAATGTTAGATGCAAAGCACTCTGACCAACGAATTAACGAAGAAAACTAGCAACCCATTAATAGACCTAGAAACACAATAGAATTTTTAAAATACAAAATACAGGCAAAGGCATTCCCGTAAGAGAACAAAAGGATTGAGGTTATGGACATAACCCTTAAAGGCCAAAAGACATTTTAACTAAAATGCGATGTCAACATCGTAATTGATAACGTATAAAGTAATTATGAATTGTTAGGCAATATTGCTTTAACCACATGCCCTTGCATTTTCTGATAAATTTCATAGTGGTGTTGTGCATTATAGAAGAAAGTGAAGTATTTGTCTGCTTTTTGATGGTATTATTTGCTAATTATCTTTTGTACGCAAAATTGTTTTCGCAATTTGTCTTTTGTCATGAGCAAGCGTATAGTTTGTTCTAAAGATAATTAAATTAATTGGAACATGTTAACTGTGTAGCCTTTCTAATGGTGTGGCCTGCCTCTGTATATCGTAATGAATTTTAAAAAAAGCAATTATGTTCTCATGATAATCATTTTGGTGAAAATAATACTTCCCCCCTTTGCAGCAACGGAGTTTCTTCGTTGTTGGAACACATGGTTGAAGCATTGTGTTTGCACATCACAGATGAGTCACCAACTGTTAGAAGTCTTTGTCTGAAAGGACTTGTACAGGTTTGTTTTTTTCTTAAACTCAGTTCTACCATGCACCTCCTCATGCATGATATTGTATTTATTATCATCTCCTCATGCATGATATTGTATTTATTATCATCACTATGACTATTTAATGAATAAATCGTATTGAAATTCATTGATTATGAAAGGGCAATTTCCTATATTTGCTTGCGGAAAGAAAAACATTTTAGTAAATAATTCCCATAAATATGTGAGTAATAATGGAACAGCAGAAATAGATCTGAAAAGGAATTTAGGGAATATGATTCTTTTCTATTGATATACAACCGTAAATATGTGTCTTATATGCTGCAGTGTGCCTATACGAGAAGTGTTTTTTCTTTCTTCAAATGATAGAATAGAAAGTATTTTTTTCACAGTTAACAACTCTACATGGTATCAGAGCTGTCGTAGATTTCTTGAAGGATGTTTTTTATTTCCCTACATTCATCTCTCATTGGTTTAGTTCCTCTTTGCTTGCTCACATATATTTATTTTCTCGTTCAACCCTTTTAAGCAATGATCTCACAATCCATTAAAACCAGTTTTGGTTTAGATGCTTCTACAATGGGGAATCCAACTGCTGATTCTGTAGGAGATTTGCAGAATATTCAAGCTGTATGTCGGTTGAATTGAAAGAATTATTTGAAGTGTTGCTAATCAAACTTTAGTGCTTGAAGAAATCTTCTACAATGGGGAAAACTTGATCCATGAGCTTTTTGTTGTGTTTTTGTTAGGTGTTGTTCCCCACAAGAGGGATACAAATGCTTTCATCCACCTACTAAGAAATTTTTTGTTTCAACTAATGTAACTTTTGTCGAAACAAGGTCCTTTTTTCAGCATTCCTATTTTCAGCGGGAGACCTTGAGTAAAAATAGAACAACAGACTTTCCCAGCTAACATAGCTTTCTTGATTTTCCTTGTCAACATCTCTCTGCTAAAAATGTTGACATATCTAAACTAGAGATTGTCAATTTCCTACTTCTGCTCAAACTACTCCTATTTCCGTTGAATCATAACCTTTTCATTTTGAGTCCACGCCTTTTGTTGAGTCTCCTAAATCCAGTGGAATGATGAATATGGAAAATCAAGACAATACTAAACCACTGCAAGTATATTCTAGGAAGAAAATACCTTTATCTCAATCTGTGCAAGTGCAAGTTCCCGTTCAAGCTGCTGTTCAACCACTTGAAATAAGGCCCGGAAACATTATACCTTCAACTTACCTTTCTCTACCTGTTGATGAACCTGACCAACCAAGTGATGTTGATCTACCAACCCTTTGTAAAGGAAATAGGACCTGCACAAAACATCCATTATACTTGTTTATGACCTATCAAAACTTGTCCTAAAGTCCTAGTGCCTTCCTTAGTAATCTTCATGCAAATCCCATTCCGGGAAATTTATCTGAGGCAATAGGAGACATGAAATGGACAGATGCCATGAAAGTTGCTATGGAGGCTCTAGAAGTTGGATGTAAATGGGTTTTCACGGTGAAATACAAGTCTGATGTTTCCATAGAAAGATATAAGGCAAGGCTGGTTGCAAAAGTATATACTCAGACCTACGCCATTGATTACCTTGAAACCTTTGCTCCAGTTGCGAAGATGAGTACAGTATGAATCCTATTATCATTGGCAGTCAACTTTGGGTGGAATCTACAATAATTTGATGTTAAAAATGTGTTTCTTCATGGTGATTTATAAGAGGAAATCTACATGGGGGTCCTCCTGGTTTTGAATATGAAAAATGAATGGCATGCAAATTGAAGAAAGCTCTATATGGTCTTAAACAGTCACCAAAGGCATGGTTCGGAAGGTTCACCAAGGTGATGACTACCTTAGGGTATAATCATAGTTAAGGAGATCATACTTTGTTTGTGAGACAACATTATTGGTATATGAGGATGATATTATAGTTATAGGCAATGACACAGCAGAAATGAATAATTTAAGAAGGTGCTTGCTGAAGGAGTTTGACATCAAAGAACTTGGGAGGTTAAAATATTTTCTAACTATTGAAGTGGCATAATCAAAACATGGAATTTTTATTTCACAACAAAAGTATGTGTTGGACACTTTAAAGGAAGCAGGGAAGTTGGGTTGTAAGCCAATTAATACACCTATTGAGTTCAACCATGGATTATGTGATGCGTTAGATGATTCCATGGTAGATAAAGGTTCATATCAAAAACATGTTGGAGAGTTGATTTATTTTAGCATATACAAGACCAGATATTGCATTTCTGGTGAATGTTGTCAGCCAATTTATGCACAACTCTAAAGAAATGCATCTTAAGGCAGTACACCGAATTTTATAGTACTTGAAGGGCAATCCTGGGAAAGGGATCTTGTTCAAAAAGGAAAAAGCCTGACTTTAGAAGCCTACATTGATGCAGATTATGCAGGTTCATTAGTTGACACGAGATCAACTTCAGGTTATTGTACTTTCTTGGGTGGCAATCTTGTGACATGGAGGAGTAAGAAGCAAAATGTAGTAGCAAGATCAAGTGTAGAATCTGAATTCATATCAATGGCATTGGGAATTTGTGAACTCTTATGGTTAAAAATAGTTCTTGGTGATTTGAAGATAAAATGGGAAGGCCTAATGAAATTATACTGCGATAATAAATCAGCAATAAGTATCGCTTATAACCCTGTGCAACATGATCGAACAAAGCATATTGAAGTCGGTAGGCATTTCATCAAAGAGAAACTTGGCAGTGGTCTAATTTGCACCCATTTTGTTTCAACAAAAAACCAATTTGCAGATATATTCACAAGGGGGCTTGCCAACCACAGTGCTTTAAGTTATTGTTTGCAAGCTTGGAATGAAGGATATCCATTCACCAGCTTGAGGGGGGAGTGTAGAAGAATCCCTGATATTCAGGGAATTGCTTGCTGCTTTTCAGAGATATGACAACACTATAAGCTTTGCTTGTTATTTAGGCACAAACATTATTATAGGAATGTGATTCTTTTATATTGATATACAGTTGTAAATCTGTCTCTTAGATGCTGTAGTGTGCCTATAAGAGAAGTGTATTTTCTTTCTTCTAATGGTAGAATAGAAAGTATTCTTTCTTCATAGCTAACAACTCAACAAATACAAGTAAAGCAGCATGTTATAGCTTGTGTCCAAAGGTGATGTTATGCAAGCATCATCTTCTGCAATCTTCATGACAATTATTTTTCCATTTTTTGTGCCTTAAGACTTGGGCAATTTTACCTTATCAGAGGCTTGTTGCAAAACCTGTGAGATTGGTAGCAAGCAAAACATCCACATTGTGATGAGCGAGAATAGTTTCATTGTTGTCATTTATGATCACGTGACTGATTTGAAAATAAGTGACATCAGCCTGCTTCCAATAGTACTTAAAATTTCTAATTCTTGGCCTTTAAAAGAAGTTGCAATACATCTACATTTGAAGTATTGAAAATTTAGTACCTTAATTTGGATTTGCCTATAAGAATTGGTAAGGGTTGTTCATGGTTACATGTTACTTGGTAATTTAAACTTAAGATGCTGGGCGCATTGTATCTCATTTTAACCAGTTATCAGATTATATATATATTATTTGAATCTTTATGAATATCTTTCTATCTTGAATATCCTTTTGTTTAATTATGCATTTTCACTTTTAAACTGCAGATACCAGCTTGTCAAATGCTTGATTACATCGCACAAGTCCTCAGGATAATAGTAGCTTTACTGGAAGATCCTGATGAAGCTGTTCAGTTAACTGCTGTGCAATGCTTATTGATTGTGAGTTCTCCATATTCAATTTATTGACTTCTTTTGTAAGTT